>CM033470.1:5108506-5122930 GCA_019447015.1 Hymenochirus boettgeri
ACAGGCGACTCAGGGCGGGAGATCCTGACAGGGCGGGGGGTGTAAGAAACGGCCGTCCTGCGGGAGAGTGAGAGGGAGAACCGAGGGGGGGGGGAGCGGCCAGGTGGTTGCCCGGAGACCGGACAGGAGGAGGGGGAGCGTGGGGGGAAAGGAGCAGGCCCGGCGCGGGAGAGGGAGGGGAGACAGATGGGGGAAGCGGCGCAGAGGGGGGCCCGGAGACGGGGACGGAGGAGGATAAGCGTAGGAGGGGACAGACAGGCCTGCGCGGAGGGGAGACAGAGGGGGGGGGGGGGGGGAGCTGCCAGATGTGTTGCGCCTAGGAAGTACAGTGAATATGAGGGTAGAGGCTTATTGTATGTACAGAACATTCCTTCTCTGTATATTTATATTACGGGTGGGAGCTGCCATATTGTTTTCCTAGAAGAACAGTATTGAGGGTATAGCTTATTGTTGTACAGAACATTCCTCTCTGTTATTTATACATATGGGTGGAGCTGCCATATTGTTTTCCTTAGACATTACCGTATGAGGGTATAGCTATTGTAGTACAGAACATTCCTTTCTCTGTATATTTATTTATACATATGGTGGGAGCTGCCATATTGTTTTCTTAACAGTTTCAGTATAGGGTATAGCTTATTTGTGTTCAGAACTTCAGATATTCCTTCTCTGTATATTTATATATATAACATATGGGTGGGAGCTGCATATGGTTTCCCTTAGACAGTACAGTATGAGGGTATCCTTATGGTATGTACAGAACATTCCTTCTCTGTATTTATATTTATACATATGGGTGGGAGCTGCCATATTGTTTCCATAACAGTACAGTATGAGGATATAAGCTTATGTATGTACAGAACATTCCTTCTCTGTATATTTATATTTATACATATGGGTGGGAGCTTCCATATTTTTTTCCCTTAAATGGTACAGTATAGGGTATAGCTTAGTGGTGGTACAGAACATTCCTTCTCTGTATATTTATACATATGGTGGGAGCTGCCATATTGTTTCCCTTTAGATGTACAGTGTTGGGTATAGCTTAGTGGTGTGACAGAACATTCCTTCTCTGTATATATTATATGGGTGGGAGCTGCCATATTGTGTTCCTTAGACAGTACAGTATGAGGGTTAGCTTTTATGTGTACAGAACATTCCTTCCTGTATATTTATACATATGGTGGGAGCTCCCATATTGTTTCCCTTAGGCAGTACAGTATGAGGATATAGCTTATTATGTACAGAACATTCCTTCTCTGTATATTTAACATTGGGTGGGAGCTGCCATATTGTTTCCCTATACAGTACAGTATAAGGGAAAAGCTTATTGTGTATAGAGAACATTCCTTCCTGTATATTTATATTTATACATATGGGTGGAAGCTGCATATTTGTTTCCCTTGGACAGTACAGTATGAGGGTATAGATTATTGTGTGACCAAAACTTCTTCTCTGTATATTTATATTTATACATATGGTGGGAGCTGCCATAATGTGTCCCTATGACAGTACAGTATGAGGGTATAGCTTATTGTGGTAGAGCAATTCCTTCTCTGTATATTTATATTTATACATATGGGTGGGAGCTGCCATATCTTTTCCCTTAGATGGTACAGTATGAGGGTATAGCTTATGTGTGTACAGAACATCTCCTCTGTATATTTATATTTATCATATGGGTGAAGCTGCCATACGTGTCCCTTAGACAGTACAGTATGAGGGTATAGCTTATTATTGTGTACAGAACATTCCTTCTCTGTATATTTATACATATGGGTGGGAGCTGCCATATTGTTTCCCTTAGACATACTATGAGGGTATAGCTTATTGTGTTGTAGAGAACATTTCTTCTCGTATTTTATATTTATACATATGGGTGGGAGCTGCCATAGTGTTTCCCTTAGATGGTACAGTATGAGGGTATGCTTATTGTGTACCAGAACATCCTTCTCTGTATATTTATATTTATACATATGGGTGGGAGCTGCCAATAGGGTGTCCCTTAGACAGTACAGTATGAGGATATAGCTTATTATGTGTACAGAACATTCCTTCTCTGTATATTTATACATATGGTGTGGGAGCTGCCATATTGTTTCTCTTAGACAGTACAGTATGAGGGTATTGTTTATTGTGTGTAACAGAACATTCCTAAGGAATGTTCTGTACACATAATAAGCTATATCCTCATACTGTACTGTCTAAGGGACACATTATGGCAGCTCCCACCCATATGTATAAATATAAATATACAGAGAAGGAATGTTCTGGTCACACAATAAGCTATACCCTCATACTGTACCATCTAAGGGAAACACTATGGCAGCTCCCACCCATATGTATAAATATAAATATACAGAGAAGGAATGTTCTGTACACACAATAAACAATACCCTCATACTGTACTGTCTAAGAGAAACAATATGGCAGCTCCCACCCATATGTATAAATATACAGAGAAGTATCCACAGCACTTATGGGTAGGGCCTTATACAGTTGGACTAGAGGACGTATGGTCTTTATTACACCTACAAATACTGTGTACTATGTAACTGTTATACAGACATATGGGTAGGGATTAAATAGGTTGACTAGATTGAACGTATGTCTTATACAAAAATCCAATACTATGTTTACTATGTAACCTGTTATACAGAATAGGGTAGTGGTTATAAAGGTTGTGAAAGATGGACGCTATGTCTTTATACAAGCTCCAATACTATGTTACTATGTAAACTGTATACAAGACCATATGGGTAGGGTATAAAGGTTGGATCTAAGAAGGAAATATGTATTTTATACAACCTCCATTTAATATGTTACATGTATACTGTATTACCGACATTTATGTTGGTTGGGGTATAAAGGTTGGACTAGATGGTTACAGTTATGTTTTATTACAATTTTTTTCCTCTAATACTATGTTATTCATTTTTTTTTAACGTATGTCTTTATACAACCGCCTTAATACATGTGACTATGTTAAACTGTTATACAGGACATATGGGTGGTTTTGGTATAAATTTTGGACTAGATGGACGTATGTCTTATACAAAACCTACAATAATATGACTTATGTTAAAATGTTATAACAGACATTATGTGGTAGGGTATAAATGTGTTTGGACTAGATGGATGTTATGCCTTTATATCAACCTGCCAATTGATATTATGTTACTTTTGGTTTTATAAAGCATTATGGGTGGGGGTATATTAAGGTTGGAATGATGAACGTATGTCGTATACAACATTTCCAATATATTTGTTACTATGTAAACTGCTATTTAAGACCCCATGAGGGGCTTAGGTAAAAGGTTGGGACTAGATGGACGATTGTCTTTATTAAACTCCACGACTATATGCTATGTAACTGTTAGATGTAGACCTTATGGGTTGAGGGTATATAAGTTGGGAACTTAGAGGGACGTATGTCTTCATAAACCTCCAATACTATGTTACTAGGTACCTGTTTATACAGGACATTATGGGAGGGTATAAAGGTGGGGAACATGATGAACGTATGTCTTATACATACATCCAATTACTAGTTACTATGTAAAATGTATACGAACCTTATGGTTAGTAGTAGAAAGGTTGGAATCGTGGTACGTATGTCTCTATACAAACTACAATAATATGTCTACTATTGCTTGAACGGTATACGAGCCATTATGGTAGTGGTATTAAAGGTTTTGGGACTAGGATGGACGTATGTCTTTATACAACCTCCAATACTATTGGTACTATTTGTATACTGGTCTACAGAATTGTATGGGCCGGGTATAAAGGTTGGCCGCGATGGTACGTCGTCTTTAGAACTCCTCTTCAATACTATGTTTTCTCTGATTGTACCTGTTTTATTATCAGACATTTATTGTTTTTGGTAGTGTATCATAGTTGGACTCGATGGCTCGTCTTGTCTTTCTCCACCTCCAACACTATGTTCCTCTGTACCTGTTATTGCCAGGGACATATGTTTTTGGTTTAGTGTGTATATAAAAGTTTGGGAATAGAGGACGTTGATGTCTTTATAAAACACTTCCACACAGACTATGTTACTATGTAATCGTATACAGACCATTATGGGTAGGGTATATTAAGGTTGGTACTAGATGGACGTCATATATTTATAAACCTTCCAATACGATGTTACTATGTAACCGTTATTACATGATTAATTATGGGTTTTTTGGGTATAAAGGTTAGACTAGATATAGGACGTTAGTCTTATATAAACCTCCATACTATGTTTTTACCTATGTTTAATTAACCGTTATACAGAACTTTTATGGGTTTGGGTATAAAGGTTGTGACCTAGAGTATAACGTATTGTCTTTTATTGATTAATCCTTCAAATACGATGTTAGAGGTAACCGTTATACAGACATTATGCGCTGTTGTAGGTGTTTATAAAGGTTTGGACCTAGGTTATGGATCGTTTAGCGTCTTTAACAACCTCACAATCACTATTGTTTATCCGATGTAAACCGTTTTATACAGACATTATGGGTTCAGTGGTTAAACAGTGGATCTAGTATGGACGACGTCTTTGTATACAACCTTCATATTACTAGTTACTTATGTAACGTTATACAGACATTAGGTGTAGGGTATAAAGGTTGGAATAGATGGACGTATATTTGTCTTTATACACCTACAATTTACTGTGTTTACTATGTAACGTGGTAGTAACATGACATGTATGGGTTTCTAGGGTTTATTAAGTGGGTTTACTAGCTGGACAGTATGTCTTATACAAGCTCCAAACTATGTTACTATGTAACTGTTATAACAGACATTCTGGGTAGGGTATTAAGGTTGGACTAGAGAGAATAGGTCGTTTTTAGACAACCCCCAATACTATTGTTACTATGGTAACTGTTATTACAAGACCATTGGTGGGGTTATAAAGGTTGGGATTCTAGATCGCGACGTATTTTGTCGTTATACAAACATCCAATACTATGTTGCTATGTAAATTGTTATTACAGACCTATGTGTTTTTGGGGTATAAAGGTTTTTGGACTAGATGTGGACGTAGGTATTTATAAACATCCAATTACTATCGGTTACTTATTGTGAAACTGTTTCTTTATTTTACGCGGACATTATGGGGTGGGTATAAAGTTGGACTAGATTGGACGTTTGTTCTTTATACAAATCCTCCTTAATTACTAGTTACTATGTAACTGTTTATGAACAGACATTATGGGGGGTTTGGTATAAAAGTTTTGGACTAGCGGGCCGTATGTCCTTATATCAACCTACAAGAATAGTGTTACTATGAAAACTTGTTTTCTTTATACTATGATTATTTATGGGTAGGGTTATAAAGGTGGTACTAGATGGACCTATGCCTTATACAACTTCTTTTAATACTATGTACGGTTTTATACAGACATTATGGGGTGTGGGTTTAATAGGTTGGACTAGATGAACGTCGTATTGTCTTTTATACAACTCCAATCCTTGTACTTATGTACTATATGTTTATAAAGACATTATGTGGTAGGGTATATAAAGGGTGGCATAGATGGAGTGATTGTTGTTTTACATCCTCCAATACATGCTTACTAGTAACTTGTTAGAGCCATTATGGGTAGGGTATAGAGTGTTTTGGAATAGATGGAGTATGTCTTCATACAACTTCTCAATACTTAGGATATTGAACTGTTATACAGACATTATGGTAGTTTAGAAAGGTTTGGATTTGGGACTAGTATGGACGTATTGTCTCTATACAACCTATCAAATAATATGTTACAATGAGCAACGGTTATAGGTAAATTTATGGGTTTTTTCCTGTTGTCTAAAGGTTGTGATCCTAGATGACGTTTATGTCTTTATAAACCTCTCTCATTACATGTTACTATGTAACTGTTCTACAGACATTATGGGCAGGGTTGTAATAAAAGGTTGGCTAGATGGACGTATGTTCTTATACAACCTCCAATATATGTTATTATATGTAACTGTACTATACAGTCATATGGGGAGTGTATAAAGTTGGACTCGATGGACGTAGGTACTTTATACAACCTCCAATACTGTGTTTACTATGTATACTGTTATACAGACTATTATGGTTAGTGTATAAAAGTTGGAATAGATGGACGTATTTGTCTTTTTATACAATTTTCCTTCCATTATACTATCGGACTATGTAAAACCGTTTTTAGACAGGATCATTATGGGTAGGGTATTACAGGGCTTTTTTTTACTGGATTTCTAGACTGGACGTATGTCTTTGATACAAACCTCCTATTCACTATGTATTATTGTAAGTCGTTATACAACCATTATGGGTACGGGTATAAATTGGTTTTGGACACGATAGACGCTATGTTCTTGATAGTAAACTCCCTATACTAGTTACTATGAACCGTTACTCTTACAGACATTATGGGTAGGGTATAAAGGTTTGGACTCGATGACGTATGTCTTTAGATATACTCACATACTATGTACTATGTAACCGTTCTACAGACATATGGGTAGGGTATAAAGGTTGTGACTATGAGTGGGTACTGTCTTGTCTTTATACAACTAACCTATATACTATTGTTACTATGTAACCGTTTTTTATTACAGAAAATGGATGTAGGGTATAAAGGTTGGGCTAGACGGAACAGTATGTCTTTATACAACTTTGTCAATACTTTATGTTATATGTAATCCGTTATACAGAAATTATGGGTAGGGTATAAAGGTTGGACTCGATGGACTGTTAGTCTTTCTAACCACTCCAATACGGTGTTCCTAGTCACTGTTCCGACATCCATGGTAGGGTCTCCGGTGGACTAGATGCACGTCATGGTCCATTCCCAATCTCTGCACCATACTATGTTATAGTAACGTTATACAGCCATAGGGGTAGGGCATGAAAAGGTTTGATAGCTGGCCCCAGACATGTTTCACAAGCTCCAATATATGTTTCTAGTCCTGGCCCTTTCGCCGCACCATGCCCTGGGTAGTGGTTTTAATGCCACCGTGCGCCCTTTCGGTTAGACACTGTTCACTGTATACAGCTCAACTGCGCGCTTACTGTTATACAGAAAGTTATGTGCCGGCCCTAAGGGGCCCCCCCATTCTCAAGGTTTGCTTTGTTACTGTTCTGATTCCCACCTCCCACCATCCAGTCGTGGGTATGTAATGTTTAACAGATACTTTTTTTTCTCAAGGTGGCGGTTACAAGGTGGGCCCACTAGATGGACGTATTTTACTTTATACAACCCACCCTTCCCTCTCCCCCCACCTATGCTTCTTCTTGATGTAAGTTGTTCTACCGACATTTACTGGGGTGGCTCCGTGTATAAAGGTTGGGACTAGATGGACGTTATGTTCTTGGATACAACTCCAAGACCCTAGTACCTATTGTAACTGTATTACAGACAATTTAGGGGGTTTGGTTTGGGATATTAATTTTGAGACATAGATGGACGTATTGGCTTGAAAAATTTTCATAAATAATATGTTACATGGAACTGTTAACAGACTTTATGGGTTAGTGTGTTTTTATATTTTATCTTATAGGGGCTAGCCTGTGTACGCTAGCCTTTTATATTTCAACCTCCATACTATGTTTTCGGTTATTACCAGCAATTGATGGGTCGGGGGTTAAAGGTTGGTACTAGAGATACGTTGTCTTTATACAACTCCCCATACATTATGTTTCTCTGTAACTGTTATACAGACATTATGGGAGGGTATAAACGGTTGGACTAGATGACGTCGGTCTTTATTACTAACCTCCAAACATCTTTACGATGTAATGTCGATAGACATTCATGGGTAGGGTATATTTCAAGGTTTGCGCTTTCCATTCTAGAGGACAGTTATCTGTATTCATACAAAATCCAATACTATGTGTACTATGTAACTGTCCCCCCCTCTTGGACTAGACATTATGGGTAGGTTGTCATAAAGGTTGGACTAGATGGACGTTGTCATGTCTTTAACACCATCACACTTATGGTTCTAGTACTGTTAACAGAATTAGGGTTACGAGGATCTAAAGGGTTTTTGAGTACAGATGGCGTAATGTTCTAACGCAACCTATGCACATCCATTGTTTACTCGTGTAACTGTTCTCATCAGACATTTAGGGTAGGGTATAAAAGGTCTGGAACGAGAGATATGACACTATTCTTATTACTCCATACCTTCCACTTATTCGGTTTATATCGTACACGTTACTACAGATCCTTATGGGTGGGTGTTGGTTTTTTTATTCCACAAGGTTCATTGGATAGATGGACGTGTGGGTCGTTTTACAAATCTCCAATACTATGCTTTGCTATGTAAATGTTTTTTTTTTTTTTTTTTTTTTTCTTATACCGAATTATGGGTTGTGGCTCCCCGGGTATAAGGGTGTTGACTTATGATGGACGTATGTCTTTTAGTTACAACTCTCAATACTATGTTACTATGTAATTGTGTCTACCAGCACATTATGGGTTTTTGGTTTGGTATAAAGGTGGACTAGACTGGACCGTAGTTTTTGTCTTCTATACATACCTACAATAATTATGTACCTATTCTGTAATTTCTGTTTACAGACATTACTGTGGAGGGTCTAACTGGTTGGATTCCTAGATGGACGATTGCATTTATACACCTCCTCATTATCTCCTATGTTACGGTTCTTTTGTTCTCAGATTATGGTGTGGGTGGTTATAAAGGTTGGATTCTAGGATGATAGTACTTTTCTTTAACAATTTCCATCTCCAATCTATGTTATCTGGTTGTAACTCGTGTATCACCCAGATTCATTATGGGTAGGGTTTTTTATAAGGTCTGGACACTTAGAGCGATCGTAGTCTCTTATAACCTTCCCCCTGCATTTCATTTTTTTCTTCCTTTTTTTTTTTTTCCATTCGTACTATGGTTACTATGTAAGGCTGTTTATACAGACAGTATGGGTTTCGTCGGGTGCTATATAAAGGCGTGACCTAGTTATGGTCCGTTTGTATGTTCTTTATACAACTACACTTACTGGTTTAGTTATTGTAAACTTTTTTTCTGTTATTACAGACCGTTTAGGGGTTATGTGGCCTCTTTGTTTTTCGTTATCCCAACCGTTCCTCCTCCTAGTAATTAGTGTTTTTGGCCTAGTAGGGTTACGTATTGTCTGTTGATGGAATTTGTTTTATCCACTTTACTTTATTTTGGGTGGATTTCCCTCGGAAGTTTTTTTGTAGATTGCGCCCCCTCTATGTGTTTTAGCTGGTTGACTCCGCTGCGTGGATTTAGGCATGTACGTCTGTCTATATCAGCTCCACATAGCTATTTTTCGGCTACCTCATGTTTAATTTTGTTTTCCTATACAGATTCACGTGTTCGCTGGGCGAGGGTATTGTATAACGTTGGGACAGATAGGACATAGGGTCTTTAGACAACCTCCCATACTTGTTACTAGGTATAGCTGTTATTTCCTAGGGCCATTCTTGCGGTGGTTTTTTGGGTTTACTTACCCCCCCCAAGGTGTTTCTGTGGCAGTTGGACCTAGATGGAAAACGTATGGTCTTTATACTAACCTTCCCATACTGTTATGGTTGGCGAGTGTAGGGGTTTGATGACCAGACAGTTGTTTAGGGGGGGGGGGACCCCGGTGGAGAAAGGGGGGATTATTGGAGTCAGGGGAGTGTATGGGTTCTGGTATACAACCCTCCCTAATTTGACTATGTTACTACTGTCCTTTGTAATTACTACTTATATTTTAGGACAGCTAGGGTATCTTAGGGTTTCATCTCTTGTGTTATAAATGGTTGCGACTAGCCTGGATTTTACTCCACTCGTCTTTATTTTACAACCTCATCTTTATCCCCTCATTTTTTTTCTGTTCCTTATTGTGTGTTTTCTTCAACTTTTTCTTTTTCAGTTACCAAGACATCCCCTGTTAGGTCGCCATGGTAGCTTCCTTTGTTGTGTGCGTTCGTCGTGTTCTATTAGGTTTTTCTTTTCAGCCTGAATTCTTTTTGTTAGCTGGACGTAATGTCTTTTCTACCCAACTCCCCACCTATTTGTCTCTATGACCAACTGTTCCCTATACCGGACCAATCCCCTTATGTTTTGTAGTGGTAGGTATAACGGTTGCGACTCGATGGATGCTTCTTTCTACAACTCCATACTGTGTTTTACTATTTTTTGATTACTGTTATACAACATAGGGTAGTGGTTACTTAAAGTGTTGGTATCCTATTCGATGGATCTCGTATGGTTCTGTATATATTCTCCCAAACGACTATGTTTATTCGATGGACCTGTATCTTTTTCAGACATTCTGGGCTTTATGGTATTTATTCATAAATGGGTGGGCCTAGCTTGTAGCAGTTGTTCTACAAGTTCCAATACTATGTTACTATGTATTACGTTTATAACGTACATATGGGTTTCGAGGGTTATAAAGGTTGGACTCGATGGAGTTTGAGGTCTTATGACAACGCTTTTTCCATTATATGGTTACCTACTGTCGTATTTTTGTTATTTTGCGAACGACAAGGGGTCTTTTTTTTGTAGTGTTATAGAATGGTGGACAACTAAGATAGAATATGTCTTATACAACCTCAAGATAATTCTGCACTCATGCTGTTATGACAGGAAATTTCTGTGGTGGTGGTATATACATGTTGGCCGATGCGACTGTCATGTCTGATTAATCAACCTCATAGACTATGTTGCCTATGGACATGTTATCGAGATAGGGTGGGGTCTAAATAAAGGTGGACTCTATGGCCGTATGTCTTATCCAACTACCATACTCGTTACTATATTCTGTTATACAGCCTTCTGCTTTCTGTTACGGCGTGGCGGCGCGTGGGTACTACGCAAGTTGGACCCTAGATGCCGAACCGTGACTTTCTGTCGGCTTTACTGCAAATAACGTCTCCTTATAATTTTTTTTTTTTTTTTCTTTCTTTTTTTTTCCCTCTTTGTCTCTGTCTAAGCATGTCCACTGTTATTCACAGAATTCTCTCTATCATTTCTCGGTTAGGCCCGTCTCTTACTTAAAGGTCTCTGACGCGATATGATGGACGTATGCCTTTAATCCAAACGCCAGATACTAGTTCCGGTTATACAGACATTGTACGGGTGGGGTATTATAAAGGTTGGACTATGATTGATGCGAAGCCGCCATGTCTGTTTATACAACTCACTCCTATGTTAATTTAGCAGTGTAACCTGTATTACAGACATATGTTGTAGGGTATCAAGTTGGACAAGATGGAGTGTGTATGTCTGGTATTCCAACTCAGCAATTACTATCTTGACGATCGTACTCTGTTAGATAGACATTATGGGTAGGGTTCTATACGGGTTTGGACTTGTAGATGGACGTTTAGTTTTATACAAACCTCCCCCTTCTAATGACTCTGCTATTGCCCGGTTCACCGACATTCTGTGTGGTTTCCCGGTGGGCCTCGGCGGGCCTCTGTCCTTTCTCCCCTCCCCCACCTCCTCTGTTCCTCTTTGTCCGGTTTCTCCCGCCCTTCTGGTGTGCGGTTTCTCCCGGTTGGCCTCGCTGGCTGTCTGTCCCTTTATCGGCCCCCGTCCCCCCTCCCGTGTTCCCTCTGTTGTCTCTGTGCTCCCGCCCTTCGGGTGGGTGTCTCCCGGTTTGGCCTCGCTGGTGTTGTTTTCTCTCCCCCTTCCCCTCCTCTGTTCTCTGTCCCGGTTCCCCCGCCCTCTGCGGTCGGGTCTCCCGGTTGGCGGTATGGGAGTGTTTGGAGTTGCTTGTGACTTTGCTGTTTTTTTTGAGGACTATCAGGACACATCTCCTCCTCCGTTCCCTCTGTCCCTCGTCTTTTCTGTGTGCCAGGTGATGTCTGGCGGTATCTCCGGTTGGCTTCGCTGGAGTCCTACGAGGGACGCTCCTATCCCTTCACATTTCCCCTTAGAAGAGACTTCTCACTTTACCCTATTTACTCTGTGTTGACCCGATATTGGGCTGTGTTTAGTGGTTTGCCAGCCCATTCTACTTAGGTGTTCGTGGTTGATTGAGTAAAGGTTGGATCGCTGGCCGTTCTGTTTGATTTACAACCTCCTCTTCTCCCCCCCAACGCATTATGGTACCCACTTCTGTGTCCCGTTCTCCCGATCTTCCTGCGGCCTCGGGGGCTCGGTTGGACTAGCCCCTGGACGTCTGTCTTTCTTCCCCTCCCTCCCTTACTTGTTCCTATGTCCAGTTCTTTTTATCCGCTCATTCTGGGTTCGGGTTCAAGTTGGATTAGCTGGCTGTCGTCTTTCTCCACCCTACACTCCGTGTTCTCTAGTCCCCTGTTTTTATTCCCGCATATGGGTCGGGTCTCCAGTGGGGCCTCGATGGCCACGGCCTGTCCGTTATAGGCTCCTGAATCCTAGTGGGTTATGTTGTACGCTTGGCCCTGTCTCCCGCGTGGAATTTATGGGGAGTGGTTTCTCACGGTTGGACTCGCTGGCCGTTTCTGTCTTTTCCCCGCACAGCCACTCCTATGTTCCTCTGCTACACTGTTTATTCCCGACCGCCATTACCTGGGCGGGTCGACCACGAGAGGTTGGAACTCGTGGAAGTCTATCTTCTACCAGCTCTTTACTACCCTTTACCGCAAGCTGTACCTGCTCTACCCGAGTGCCCTATTATGGGTAGGGTGATAGTAATATGGTTGACTAGAAGGGACTGTAGTTGTCCTTTTATAAAATCCTCATACTATGTTGCTATTGTAACTGTTTATACAGGGACATTAGGGGTGGGGTATAAAGGTTGGATATCTTCGATAGACGCTTATGTCTCTTTAAACAACCTCCAATACTATGTTTGCTATTGTAACTGTTATATTACAGACATTATGGGGGGTGGTTCATAAAGGTTGGATGAGGGGACTTCTCGTATGTCTTTTATACACCTGCCAATTACTTATGTTATATGTAATCTGTTATTACAGACTTTATTTTGGGTTTGGGGTATAAAGGTTGGACTGATGATGGACGTTATGTCTTTTATATCAAACCTCCATACTATGTACTATGTTAAACGGTTTACAGACCAGTATGTGTGGTTGGTAAAAGTTTGGACTAGTATGGAGGATGCTCTATAAACCTATCAATAATATGTTTACGATGTAAATTGGTTTTTTGCATACAGGACATTATCGGTTCGGGTTATTAATAAGGTTGGGATCGAATGGACGTATGCCTTTATCAACCCCATACATTGTACGGTAACAGACATTATGGGTGGGGTATAAAGGTGTTGAACAGAGATGGACAGTATTGTCTGTATACAACCTCTAAGACTATGGACTATTTTGTAAATGTTTGATACAGACATTAGGGTAGGGTATAAGGTTGGACTAGATGGACGTATTCTATGATACATACCTCCCATACTATCTTGTACTATTGTAACTGTTAGTAGACATTATGTGGTAGGTATAAAGGTTGGCACAGATGGAAGTTATTGTTGTTCTTGCATTATTCAACCTCCAATTACTATGTGACTAGTATATGTAATTTGTTATACAGGACATTAGTGGTTTTTTTGGGTCTAAAGGTTGGACTAGATGGGATTTTCGTTATGTCTTTTATGAAAACCCCCATATACTATGTTACCAGTAAATTGTATAAGACATTATGGGTAGGGTATAAAGGTTGGTACTAGATGGACGTATGTCTTTATACACATCAATACTATGTTATTATATTGTAACTGTTATACAGACATTTAGGGAGGGTTATAAAGGTTGGGGACTACGGATGGACGGATCAGGTCCTTATACACTACCTACAATATATTAATGTCTTTACTATGTTTTGGTTAACGGTTTATTAGGATCACATTAGGGGTAGGGTTATAAAGTTTGGACTAGATGGCCGTATGTCTTTATACAACACCTTACTAATACTATGTTACTATGTAACGTGTTATACAGAATATGGGTGATGGTATAAGGTTTGGGATCTTCCCAGATGGATTTTATGTATGCTTATACGACGACAATACTATTGTTTATCTATGTAAACGTGTTATACAGAAATTATGGGTGGGGTTATAAGTTGGACTAGTATGGTCGTATGTTGTCTTGTATTATAACCTCCAATACTATGTTACTATTGTAACTGCTACAGGACAGGAGGGTAGGGTTATAAAGGTTGGACTAGATGGACTTTTTTTTTCTTTTTGGTCTTTATTTACAACTCTTTAATACTCATTTGGTACTATCTTTAGTTAATGCACCATAGCATATACAACATAAAATTGAAATGATACAGAGAGGAATGGGTCGTACTATTTTCAATTACATTATAAGCTATACCCTCATACTGTACTGTCTAAGGGAACAATATGGCAGCTCCCACCATATGTATAAAGATACAGAGAAGGAAGTTCTGTACACACATAATCATATCCCATACGTTACTGTTAAGGGAACAATATGGCAGCTACCA
>CM033470.1:5122958-5142174 GCA_019447015.1 Hymenochirus boettgeri
GAAGTTCTGTACACAATAATAAGCTATACCCTCATACTGTACTGTCTAAGGGACACTATGGCAGCTTCACCCATATGATAAATATAAATATACAGAGGGAATGTCTGTACACACATAAGCTATACCCTCATACTGTACATCTAGGGAAAAATATGGCAGCTCCCACCCTATGTATAATATAAATATACAGAGAAGAATTGCTGCTACCACAATAAGCTATACCCTCATACTGTACTGTCATAGGGACACATTTGGCAGCTCCCACCATATGTATAAATATAAATATACAGAGAAGAAGTTTCGGTCACACAATAACTATACCCTCATACTGTACTGTCCCAAGGGAAACAATATGCAGCTCCACCATATGTATAAATATAAATATACAGGAAGGAATGTTCTCTAACACAATAAGCTTTTCCCTTATACTGTACTGTATAGGGAAACAATATGGCAGCTCCACCCAATGTTAAATATACAGAGAAGGAATGTTCTGTACATATAAGCTATATCCTCATACTGTACTGCCTAAGGGAAACAATATGGGAGCTCCCACCATATGTATAAATATACAGGAAGGAATGTTCTGTACACAAAAAGCTAACCCCATACTGTACTGTCTAAGGAAACAATATGGCAGCTCCCACCCATATAATATATACAGAGAAGGAATGTTCTGTACCACAATAAGCTATACCCAACACTGTACTCCTAAGGGAAACAATATGGCAGCTCCCACCATATGTATAAATATACAGAGAAGGAATGTTCTGTACCACATAAGCTATACCTCTATACTGTACTTTAAGGGAAAAAAATATGGAAGCTCCCACCCAATGTATAAATATAAATATAAGAGAAGGAATGTTCTGTACATACATAAGCTATACCTCATACTGTACTGTATAGGGAAACAATATGGCAGCTCCCACCCATATGTATAAATAAATATACAGAGAAGGAATGTTCTGTACATACATAAGTATACCCTCATACTGTACTGTCCTAAGGGAAACCATATGGCAGCTCCCACCCATATGTATAATATAAATATACAGAGAAGGATATGTTCTGTAACACAAATAAGCTATACCCTATACTGACTGTCTAAGAAACAATATGGCAGCTCCCACCCATATGTATAAATAAATATACAGAGAAGGAATGTTCTGTACACAATAAGCTATACCCTCATACTGTACATGTCTAAGGAAAACAATATGGCAGCTCCCACCCATATGTATAAATAACAGAGAAGGAATGTTCTGTACACACAATAAGCTATACCCTCAATCTGTATCTGTCTAAGGAA
Organism: Hymenochirus boettgeri; assembly: GCA_019447015.1. Lineage (NCBI taxonomy): Eukaryota > Metazoa > Chordata > Amphibia > Anura > Pipidae > Hymenochirus > Hymenochirus boettgeri. The sequence goes on from CM033470.1 coordinate 5,124,271, forward strand.
AACAATATGGCAGCTCCCACCCGAATATAAATATACAGAGAAGGAATGTTCTGTACATACAATTAAGCCTTTACCCTCATACTGTCAACTGTCTAGGGAACGACTATGGCAGCTCCCCCCCCCCCCCCCCTCTGTCTCCCCTCCGCGCAGGCCTGTCTGTCCCCTCCTACGCTTATCCTCCTCCGTCCCCGTCTCCGGGCCCCCCTCTGCGCCGCTTCCCCCATCTGTCTCCCCTCCCTCTCCCGCGCCGGGCCTGCTCCTTTCCCCCCACGCTCCCCCTCCTCCTGTCCGGTCTCCGGGCAACCACCTGGCCGCTCCCCCCCCCCTCGGTTCTCCCTCTCACTCTCCCGCAGGACGGCCGTTTCTTACACCCCCCGCCCTGTCAGGATCTCCCGCCCTGAGTCGCCTGTTCCCACCCATATGTATAAATATAAATATACAGAGAAGGAATGTTCTGGTCACACAATAAGCTATACCCTCATACTGTACCATCTAAGGGAAACACTATGGCAGCTCCCACCCATATGTATAAATATAAATATACAGAGAAGAAATGTTCTCTACACACAATAAGCTATACCCTCATACTGTACTGTCTAAGGGAAACAATATGGCAGCTCCCACCCATATGTATAAATATACAGAGAAGGAATGTTCTGTACACATAATAAGCTATACCCTCATACTGTACTGTCTAAGGGACACAGTATGGCAGCTTTCACCCATATGTATAAATATAAATATACAGAGAAGGAATGTTCTGTACACACAATAAGCTATACCCTCATACTGTACCATCTAAGGGAAAAGATATGGCAGCTCCCACCCATATGTATAAATATAAATATACAGAGAAGGAATGTTCTCTACACACAATAAGCTATACCCTCATACTGTACTGTCTAAGGGACACATTATGGCAGCTCCCACCCATATGTATAAATATAAATATACAGAGAAGGAATGTTTTGGTCACACAATAATCTATACCCTCATACTGTACTGTCCAAGGGAAACAATATGGCAGCTTCCACCCATATGTATAAATATAAATATACAGAGAAGGAATGTTCTCTATACACAATAAGCTTTTCCCCTTATACTGTACTGTCTAAGGGAAACAATATGGCAGCTCCCACCCATATGTATAAATATACAGAGAAGATTAACATTGTAACAAATTAACATAGTAACATAGTAAAACAGTAACATAGTAAGACATTGACACAATAACATAGTAAGACATTAACATACAGTAGTAACATGGTAACACAGCAAAACAGTAACATAGTTAAACAGTAACACACAGTAGTAAGACATTAACGTAGTAACATAGTAACATAGTAACACAGTAAAATAGTTACACAGTAACATAGTAAGACATTAATACAGTAAAACATTAACATAGTAACAGTAACATAATGGCATAGTAACACAGTAACATAGTTAACATAGTAACAGTAACATAATGGCATAGTAACACAGTAACATAGTAAAATATTAAGACAGTAAATCGTTAACATAGTTACACTGTAACATAGTAAGACATTAACAAAGTAACACAGTAAAAAAGTAACATAGTAAGGCATTAACATAGTAACAAATTAACATAGTAACATAGTAAAACAGTAACATAGTAACAAATTAACATAGTAACATAGTAAAACAGTAACACAGTAACGTAGTAAGACATTAACATAGTAACACAGTAAGACATTAACATACAGTAGTAACATAGTAACACAGCAAAACAGTAACAAAGTTAAACAGTAAAAAGAAATTAACATAGTAACGTAGTAAAACAGTAACATAGTAATACATTAAGATAGTAAAACAGTAACAGTTAAACAGTAGCATACAGTAGTAAGACATTAACATAGTAACATGGTAACACAGTAAAATAGATACACAGTAACATAGTAAGACATTAATACAGTAAAACGTTAACATAGTAACAGTAACATAATGGCATAGTAACACAGTAACATATCTACGTACTGTATTGTACTATACTCTACTATTACTATGACTGTACTGTTACTATACGATACGATTACTATACTTACTATACTGTACTGTACTATACTAGATTATACTGTATGACTATTACTAATTCTTGTACTTTTACTATGCTATATTATTAGTGACTATACTATATACTATACTGTACGTCCTGTTCTATATGTACAACTATACTATACCGATACTATAATCTACTATACTAACACTGTGTCTACTGTTACTGTACGTACTATACTATACCATACATAACCATACCCATACCATACTATACTATAGTCACTACACTGTTACTAACCATTACCATACTATACTAAACTACTATACATTACTATACTATAAGGTACTGTACTATAATCTACTATATTATACGTACTGTACTATTACTATACGTTACCTACCAACGTTGTATTCAATTAGATTACAAATGGACTGAAATGAGTTCTTGAAGACGTTCTCTGCTCGTCATCCGACTGGTTGTCTCAATTCAAAAGACTGTACAAGAATCTGTGGCAATTAGAATTGTGTACAATGCTGTTTTAACACCTTACTCTGGGGTTCCTAAACACCTCTAGCCACTATCTAATCACACCCTTAACACCTGGTGTGAGTATGCTAATGGGATTTCCAGGGACCATAATTGTCCACAAGATTCTTGTACAGTCATTCTGAATGAGGAAAAGCCAGTCGGAATGAATGACTAGCGAAAGTCTTCAAGAACTACATTTCCAGTCCGTTGGACTAATTGAATACAACAGAGAGACCATGACCTGGATGAATGAGACCCTTCACAAGCATTAAGATCTGTACTGTACTGCCAATATACTATACAAACTATACTACTAATATACTATAGTTAACTATACTGTTACTATATATACTGTACTCTAAGGTACGATTCTACACTGTACTATACTATCTGTACTGAACTTTCTTTCACTATACTATAATGTCCTGCATTTTACTATACTAACTAACTTCAGTCCTGTAACTGTATTATACTATACTATACGTATAATGTACTGTACTGTATATACTATACTATAAAACTATACTATATGTAATGTCTACTATAATATCTGTACTCGACTATACTGTACGGTACTGTATTTATATATAATATCACTATACATTCGATACTGTACTGTACTATTACTATACTGTACTATACTATACTAACGAAATGTACTGTATTATACTATACTGTAATGTACTGTACTGTACTATACTATACTGTACTGTATATACTATACTATACGAACTGTACTGTACTATACTATACATACTATACTGTACCTATAATGTACTATACTGTACTAGACTATTACTGTACGATACTATACTGTACGATTATATACTGTATTATACTGTACTATACTATTTACGGTATATTACTATATTATACTATACTGTACTATACTATACGTACTGTACTGTACATACTTCTGTCCTATACTATTACATACTATACTATACTATACTATAGTACTATACATATACTGTATTATACTATACATACTGTAACTGTAGATACTATACTCATACTATACTATGCATACTAGACTATACTGTTACGATACTATACTGTATAGACTATACTAGACTGGACGGTAGTATTACTATACTATACTATACTATGCTATACTATAACCATGGTTTTGTTTAGTTTATTGTCATCATATAAGATTTTTATCTCCTTGGATGACCAGCCAGTATGTATTTTTAGGCTGTTGATCACACCTGCAGCCGAAGTATTATCTATAAAGGGGGAGACCTCTAGTGGGGAAATTTGGGGGGTAGTCTGTATAAGCCACCATACGTAGCATAGCATTTCCATCTCTAGGGGGATCGTACACGCTCTCCATGAATTGTTTCCCATTCTGGATAGCTGTACCTCCTTTCAGGTGCCTGCAATAGTATGTTAGAGGAAGCTATCCGCTCTCAAACATGTGTTCTATCAGAGGTTTAATAATAAGGTCGTATGCTCCTCCATACCACATCCAAGTAGTAATGGGCGGCTCAGGACACACAGAATAGAAACGTGCAGGCGTTATTCAATAAAAGTTCTTATCGTTAAAATGGTGCTAAATTTTGGCCCAACCAATCAGATGTCAGCTTTCAAAGGTTAAATAAGATCTGATTGGTGGGGCCAAATTAGCACCATTTTATAAACGATAAGAACTTTTATGAATAACCCTGTAAATTTTATCCATGGAGTCACGTAAGTCACAAAACTCTGGGCTGGTCTATTGTGCCATGCCATATACAGGGATAAACTCTTGGGATGGTCGATTGTGCCACCATATCACATGAGGATTAAACTCTTGGGCTTGGTCTATTGTGCCATCCCATATCACAAGGGGATAAAAAACTCTTGGGCTTGGTCATTGTGCCATCCCAATCACAATGGGATTACAAACTCTGGGCTGGTATATTGTAGCAATGCCATATCACATGGGATAAACTCTTGGGCTTGGTCTATTGTGCCAGCACCATATCACAAACAGGGCCGTAGATCTATGCGATGGATTTGTTCAACTCGCTGGAATATATGAATTTGTCTTCAAGAAAGCCGACCATATGAAATCACGCGACAAAATTCCAGCCCTTCACCACACCCGTATGGCACAGAAATGTATAAGTGTCCCTAGATACAACATAGTAACACGGTAAAAACATTAAATCAGTAACTAGGTACACAGTAAGACAGTAAAGACCTAGTAACACAGTAACATAATAACACAGTAAGAAAATAACAAAGTAACAAAAATAGTAAACACAGTAACATAATAAAATAAAGTAAGACAGTAATATAGTAAGACATTAACATCGTAACAACAGTAACATAGTAAGGCAATTAAAATAGTAAACACAGTAACACGCAGTATAGAGTAACAAGTAAAACGTCATTAATCTGACATTAGCATACTAAAACATAGTAAGACAGTAAATCGTAAACACAGTAACAGAGTTACCACAGTAAAAAACATTAAGCATAGAACATAATAAATAGTAAGGCAGAATCTAGTAAGGACATAAACACAGTAACATAGTACACAGTAACATGTAAGACATTAACATAGTAACACAGGTAACAGTCACACATAACACATTAACATTGTTAACAAATTAACAAGTAACATAGTAAAAACCGTAACATACGTAAGACTGACACAATAACATAGTAACGACATTCACAGACAGTTCGTTAACATGGTAACACCGCAAAACAGAAAACATAGTTACACAGTTGAACACACAGTAGAAGGACATTAACGTCAGTAACATAGTAACATAGTAAACAGTAAAAATAGTTACACAGTAACATGAGTAAGACTTATACAGTGAAAACATTAACATCAGTAACAGTAACATAATGGCCCATAGTAACACAGTAACATAGTAAAAATTAAGACAGTATAATCGTTTTAAATAGGTACACTGTAAACCTAGTAAGACATTAACAAGAGTAGTACCACAGTAAAAAAGTAACTAGTAGGCATATGAACATAGAACAAGTAACAGAGTAACATAGTAAAAACAGGATACATAGTAAGACATTAACAAGTAACATAGTAAGACATTAAATTACAGTAGTAACATAGTAATACATAAGACAGTAAAAAAATAAAATCGTAACAGGAAACATAATGGCATGTAACACAGAGTAACATAGTAAATAGTAAGACAGTAAATGTTAACATAGTTACATGTAAAATCGTAAGACATAACAAAGCGTAAACACAGTAAAAAGTAACATATAAGGCATTAAACATAGTACAAATGAACATAGAAAACAACATAGTAAAACAGTAAACAGAGCGTAGTAAGACATTACATAGTACACAGAAGACATTAACTACAGTAGTAACATAGTAACACAGCAAAAACAGTAACAAAGTTAAAACAGTTTAAAAAGAAATTATTAAACATAGTAAAGTAGTTAAACAGTAAAATAGTAATACATTAAGATTAGTAAAACAGAACAGTTTCAACAGTAGATACAGTAGTAAGACATTAACATAGTAACATGGTAACAAGTTAAAAATAGCTACACCAGTTAAATAGTAAGACATTAATACAGTAAAACCAGTAGATAGTATAGTATAGTACAGAATAGTACAGTTACAGTTTACGTATAGTAACAGTATAGTATAGTACAGTATAGTATAGCTCCAGTATAGTCATAGTCCAGTATAGTGACAGTATAAGTCAGTTATAGTATCGTACCGTCTTGTTACAGTATAGTATAGATATAGTTAGTAAAGTACAGTAGTTACAGTACAGTTATGCTACAGTTACAGTATAGTACAGTACAGTATAGTACAGATACGATGTACAGTATAGTACAGTTATATATAGTATAGTACAGTTAGTGTCGTTACAGTATAGTGTAGTACAGTATAGTACAGTACAGTATAGTACAGTATTAGTTAGTACAGTAAGTATAGTTCGTACAGTTATTATAGTTAGTATAGTACAGTACAGTATAGTAAGTACAGTATAATACGTATGTATAGTACAGTATAGTATAGTATTAGTACAGTTACTAGTATAGTACCGTTGTTCGCTATAGTACAGTGTAGTGATAGTACAGTGTGTACAGTATAGTTGGAGTAAAGTGTAGTGTATATAGTACAGTACAGTTAAGTACAGTATCGTTAGTATTAGTATAGTACAGTATAGTTAGTATAGTACAGACCGTCAGTAAAGTATAGTACAGTATAGTATAGTACAGTACAGACAGTTACAGTATAGTGAGGATAGATATTATAGTGCAGAAAGATAGATGTGTAGCATAGTAAGTATAGTACAGTTACAGTAGTACAGTTATGGTATAGTAAAGTATGGTGTAGTCAAGTATAGTATAGTAACAGTATAGTACAGACAGTATAGTACAGTGTAGTATAGTACAGTAAGTGTAGTATAGTACAGTAAGTTACAGTACAGTATATATCGTTCCGTATAGTACAGTATAGTATAGTCAGTATGTCCGTATAGTCTAGTACAGTATAGTACTGTATAGTACCAGTACAGATAGTCTAAGGACAGTAGAGTACAGTATAGTACAGTTACAGTTAGACAGTACAGTACAGGCTAGTATAGTATAGACGTATAGTATCGTAGCAGTATAGTATCGTACCGTATAGTAAGTACAGTATAGGTAACGGACAGTCTAGGATAGGTTACAGTTTAGTACGGTAGATATAGTATAGTTCGCTATGTTACAGTCTATACAGATAGTGTAGTATAGTACAGTCCAGTAAGTATAGTTCAGTAATATTACAGTATAGACAGTATAGTATTAGACGTACAGTACAGTCCATGTATAGGAAAGTAAAGTACATACAGTATAGTACAGTACGTATCGTACATTATACGATAGTACAGGTGTTGTAGTAAGTACAGTGTGGTACAGTTCTAGTGTAGTTACAGTGTAGTGTAGTAAGCAATTTGTATGTAATATAGTTGCTAGTATAGTACAGTATAGTTAGTATAGTACAGTACCGTATTAGTATAGTCGGTATAGTACGTATAGGGTAGTATAGTACAGTATAGTACAGTACAGTATAGTTCAGTCTTAGTTACAGTATCGTATAGTACAGTATAGTACCGTATTAGATAGTCCAGTATAGTGACTGCTCGTACAGTAGGATAGTACTCGACAGTCTAGTACAGTATAGTATCGTACAGTATTATAGTTAGTATTAGTACAGTTACCGTCACAGTATAGTACAGTCTAGTATAGTACCAGTATAGTCTCGGCCAGTATAGTCTAGTTACCGTATAGTCTGTACGTATATAGTACTGTATAGTATCGTTATTAGTACAGTATGTGTAGGATAGTACCGTTAGTACAGTACAGTATAGATAGTTCCGTTTAGTTACGTTATAGTATAGTAAGTCTCGTACTGTATAGTACAGTACCGGAAGTATGAGTCCCGATAGTCCAGATCGTATAGTAGTCCGTATAGTTAGTATCGTACAGTACAGACAGTACCCAGTATCGTATAGTACCGGATAGTGATAGTACACGTCTAGTAGTAGTACTGTATCGTATAGGACTGTTAGTATAGTATGATAGTATAGATAGTAGGACAGTATAGTACAGTATAGTATAGAAAACAGTATAGTACCAGTACCGTTAGTCCAGTACAGATAGTATAGTACAGGTCGTACAGTATAGCATAGTACAGTATAGTACCGACAGGATCGTATAGTTAGCATATACAGTCTAGTACAGTCGACAGTTAGTACCGTATAGTTATATTGAGTATAGTATTAGATACAGTATAACAGTATAGTATAGTACAGTGTAGTCTAGTACAGTGTGGTACAGTATAGTGTAGTACAGTGTCGTATAGTACAGTGTCGATAGTACAGTGTAGTATAGTACAGTAGTAGTATAGATTAGTACAGTATAGTAGTATAGTACATTACAGTATAGACCAGTATAGTATTAGATAGTACAGTACAGGCTAGTATAGTACAGTCAGTATGTATATTACAGTACAGTATAGTATAGTACAGTTTTTTACGTACAGTAAGATAGTAAGGTAGATACAGTTAGTATAGGCCAGACAGTATAGTAAGTACAGTCTATAGTACAGTTAGTACCAGTATGGTATAGGATAAGTATGCTGTTTATAGTATAGTACAGTATGAGTACAGTTTAGTACAGCTGATAGTACAGTACAGTTAGTACGTATAGATAGTACAGTGTAGTATAGTTACCGGATAGTGTAGTATAGTTCCAGTATAGACAGTACAGTATAGTAAGTATCGTACAGTATGTCTCGTCTAGTACAGAATAGTTTACAGTATAGGACCGTATCGTTATAGTACAGTATAGGACTGTTAGACAGTACAGGATAGTATAGTACAGTATAGACAGTTAGAGTAGAGTACAGTATGTTTAGATGTACAGTACAGTACAGTTTAGTTACAGTACAGTAGATCGTCTAGTACAGTATAGTATCGTACAGGATAGTATAGTTACAGTATCGTTATAGTACATGTATAGTATAGTACAGTCTAGTACGTAGTAGAAAGTACTGTATAATCTAGGATAGTGACGTTATAGTAAAGTACAGTATCGTATTAGTACAGTATAGTATAGTACCAGTATGATCGTACAGTATAGTACAGGTAAGTTAACCCCATAATTACATGTCACCATAACCACACACAACATCTGGTAAACCCCATAATTACATTCACCATTAACCACCACACAACAAGTTGTAACCCCCCATAATAAATTCACCATAACCACACACCAACATCTGGTAACCCCCCCATTAATGAATTGGCACCAAACACACCACAACATCTGGTAAACCCCCATAATTTAAACTATTGGGCTACAGCGACAACCAAACACAAACATCTGGTAACCCCCCATAATACATGACCATAACTACACACAACATCTGGAACCCCCCATATGACATTCACAATAAACCACACAAATCTGGTAACCCCCCATAATCAATTTCACCATAACCACAAACAAATTGGTAACCCCCAATAAGTACATTCACCACAACCACACACGACATCTGGGTAAACCCCCCATAATCACATTCACCATCATACTACACCTAAACTCCTGTAAACATATAATTATAGGCTAGTATAGTATAGTACAGTATAGTACCAGTCAGTATAGTATTAGTCAGTATAGTACAGATAGTAAGTATATCCACGAATAGTACCGTTCTAGACGTATAGTATAGCTAAGCTATAGTAATGTTAGTTACAGTACAGTACCGGCTAGTATAGTTACAGTATAGCCGTATAGTATGTACAGTAGATTAGTATAGTCCAGTACAGTACAGTTTAGTACAGTTACAGTACAGTATAGTATAGTATAGTACAGTATCGTCTAGTACCGTAATCGTATAGTACAGGATAGTACAGTATAGAATAGTACTGTTATAGGATAGTATCGTACAGTATAGTACAGGACAGTATCGGCACGTATAGTATGTACAGTACAGTGTCTATAGTACAGTTTTAGACAGTACAGTTAGTACAGTACAGTTATAGTACAGTATAGTCTAGTACCGACAGTATAGTATATAGTACAGTACAGTACAGTATAGTACAGTATAGTATGTACAGTATAGATAGTCAGTAAGTACGTATAGTATCGTAAGTATAGTATAGGTAACAGTCCAGTACCAGTTATAGTAAAGCTTATAGTACAGTATAGTTATAGTACGCGTTATCAGTTGTACAGTATAGTACAGTACGTAACCCATAATACCATCCCAAACCACACACAAATCTGGAACCCCATAATTTTACATTCACCTGAACCACAACAACATATGGTAACCCCCATAATTACATTCACCATAACCACAAACGACATTGGTAAGCCACATAAGGACATTCACCACACCACACACGACATCTGGTAACCCCCCCTAATTACATTCACCAAACCACACACAACATCTGGTAACCCACCAAGAATTACATTCACCATAACACACACAACATCTGGTAACCCCCCATAATTACATTACCAAACACACACAACATCTGTAACCCCCATAATTACATTCAAAACCACCACCACACATCTGTAACCCCCCATAATTACATCACGAGATACCACACACAACATCTGGTACCCCCCATAATTAATTCCCATAACCACACAAAATCTGGTAACCCCCCCATATTACATTCACCAAACAAAACAACATCTGGAACCACCCACCCATAGTACAATTCACCAAACCCACACCAACATCTGGTTACCCCCCCATAATTACATCACCATACCACACAAACATTGGTTGTAAACCCCCATAATTACATATCACACAACACACATCGAATCTGGTAACCCCCCCACTAATTCCCAACAACATCACACGACACTGGTAACCCCCATTAATCATCCCATAACACAAAACCTCTGGGAACCCCCCATAATTACATTCACCACAACCCACAACGACATTGGTAAACCCCCCATATATATTCACCTCACCACAAAACTTGGAACCCCCAATCAATTCACCAGAACCACAACGGACATATGGTACCCCCCATAATCACATTCAACCATAATACACCTCTAAATCCTGTAACACCCCTATGATACATGAGGCATAAAACTACACTAACATTAAGTCCCCCATACTGGCCACGAACGACCTGGTTTTGGTGTGCTCCCCCCTTACAGTACAGTTCATTGTATGTTTCTGCGCTCAGGGGGCACTTTTGCCTCTCATCAAAGAAGCGGCTTTGGTATGTGGCCCCAAGAAGCATGGATCCAGTTCGATACATAAGAGCGGAACCTATTATTTGGCCAAGTACGGCGTTTAATGGAGTTGATCGGAGGGTGGATGCTTGTTCTGTGCATGAAGGATGATCAAATGTGAGTTTAAAGCCCCTACATTAGATTTCAAATGGCCTGGTGCAGTGTATCGGCACAGGATTGTATTGGTTGTTATAGAAAACGATAGGAAGGGTTTAAGGGAAATCTTTTGTTATTTTGCAGATTTTGCCGTCTGGGAGAATCAAACAGAAAGTGGGAGAACGGTGTTCAATCTGAGGGCGGACCAGACGGCTGTGGCTCTGCCAGAGCTGTTCCAGTTAATGACATTGTTTTCAGTTGACAGCTCCATTTTGCTTTCCAAATGAAATCTATGGCCATGAAGGATATTTACCTTGAGGAGGGTTTCGGGAGCCTTATGGATAAGAGGAGGGGGGCATGGGTCGAAAACGAAAACTATAGTGAGTGACTTCAGCCTTACACCTCACAGTTACCGGCCGACTCCTCCAGTCCTAGATTGTTGGAAAATTGTTGATTTTTGGTGGGGGGGAAATGGGTCCGGAAGCTCCCACCTTAGTGAAGCCGGTTGAAATCCCGTGGGCGCAGCCGAAACGGTAGGGCGTGTTTTAGCTCAGCCATGCACAATAAATCCTCATCTCAGATGGGGTACAGTACATGGTCTCCACTAACAAAGTCCAGGTCACAACAACCCATTTCTCCGGTGAGAGACAAACTCCAGAAACGACGCGTCTCAAGGGCGACACGCCTCCTGAACACCCACAACACGACCAACAACAGAATTCCAGATCCAGCAATTGCCAGACACCATGGCTCCCATAACCAACTACTTGGGTCAATACGATTGACTATGTAACGTTATACGAACCTTATGGTGGGTATAACGGTTGGCCTGCGGCCGTATGTCTTTATAAACTCCCTTACCGTTACTATGTAACGTAATACAGACATTATGGGTAGGGATAAAGGTTGGCCAGCTGGACCGTATGTCGTTCACAACACTCCCAATTACATTACTCTGTCTGTACATCCCGACCTTCTGGGCGGGTATCCCGGTTGGCCTCGCTGGCCGTCTGCTCTTTCCCCCTCCATCTATGTATCGGTCCACTGTTCTCCAGCATTCTGGGTAGGGTAATAAAGTTGCTAGATGGACGGATGTCTTTATACACTCCTCCACTACTATATTCCTGTGTAAATGTTCTCCAGACCTTAGGGTAGGGTAATAAGGTTGGGACTAGAGGGCCGTGTTGGGGCGATTCCCCTCCAATCCTAGGTGATATGGACCTGTTCTTCCGACCTAGGGAGGGTCTTAAAGGTTGGATAGAGTGGCGTTCGTCTCGAACCTCCCACACTATGTCCTCTGTCCCCGTTTCCGCCATTCTGGTCGGTCTCCGGTGGGCTGCGGGCGCTGTCTTTTACCCCCCTTCCCCCCCTCCTCTGTACTCTGTCCCTGTTATACCCGACCTTGGGGTCAGGTCGCCCGGTTGGACTAGTGGCCGTGTGTCTTTATCCCAACTCACCTCTGTTCCGATGGACCTGTTCTCCCGGACATCGGGTCGGTATCGCAGGTTTGGCCTCGCTGGCGTATGTCTTCTACAACCCTCCAATACGATGTTACTATGTACACTGGTCTCGCCATTCGGGTAGGTCTCCCGTTGGGTAGCTGGCCGTCTGTCTTTCTACCCACGGCCATCTCTGTTCTATTCCCGGTTCTTCCCCCCCTTCTGGTTAGGGTCTCCCCGGTTGGGCCTCGCTGGACGTATTGTCTTGCTCCCCCCTCCCTCCTCTGTTCCTCTGTCCCTGTTGTCCCCCGCCTTTCGGTGGTCGTGTCTCCCGCTTGCCTCGATTGGGCGCTGTTTCTCCCCCTCCCCCTCCTCCTCTGTTCTCTGCTGTTTTTTCCCCCCCTCTCGGTCGGGTTAACCGGTGGGCGTCGCGGCTGTCTGTCTTTCCCACCTCCCCCTCCTATGTTCCTAGTCCTGTTCTCCCGCCTCTGGGTGGGGTCTAAAGGTTGGCCCTCGTGGCCGTATGTCTTTCTCCACTCCCCTCCTCGTTCCTCTGTCCCTGTTCTCCCCAGCATCTGGGGGCGGTCTCACGGTTGGCCCTCGCCGGCCCGTGTGGTTCTTTCTCCCCCCCCCATCCTCTGTCTCTGTCCGTTCTCCGCCCCTTCGGGTGGGTCTCCCGGTTGGCTCGCTGGCTGTTGTTTTATCCCTGCCCTCTTGTTCTCGTCTGTTCCCCCCGACTCTGGGGGGGCTTCCGGTTTGGCCTCGGGCCGTGTGTTTTTTTCCCCTCCCTCCTCTGTGTTTCCCTTGTCCGTTCTCCCCGCCCCTCTGGGGTAGGGTTCTCCCGGTTGGCCGCTGGATGTTGTCGTTAGCCCCCCTCCCTCCTCTGTTCCATGTCCGTTCCGCCCTTTGGGTGGGTCGACCGGTTGGCCTCGCTGGCGTGTGGCTTCCCCCCTCCCCCCTCTGTTCTCTGTGTTCTCCCGCCTTCTGGGTTCGGGTCTTCCGGTTTGGCCTCGCTGCGTCTTGTTCTAGCCCCTCCCCTCCTCTGTTCTCTGTCAACCTGTTCTCCCGCCCTTATGGGTAGGGTCTCCCTCCCGGTGGGCCGCGGCGTCTGTCTTTCGCCCCCCTGCCTCCTCCGCTGTTCTCTGTCCCTGTTCTTCCCCCTCCCCTTATGGGGGGTCGCCCGGTGGCTAGCTGGCCGTCTGTCTTTCTCCCCCTCCACTGCCTCCTGTTCTGTCCTGGCCCGCATTCTGGGTCGTTTCCCCGTTGCCCTGGCGGCCGTTGTTCCCTTCCCCCCTCCCTCTCTTGATCCTCTGTCCCTGTTCTCCCCCCTTCTCGGTAGGGTCCGGTTGCGTCGCTGGCTGTTATGTCTTGCTCCCCTCCCCCCCCTCCTCTGTTCCTCTTCTGGACTGTTTACCGCTTCTGGTGGGTATTCCGGTGGGCTCGCTGGCCGATGTCTTTCTCCCCCCCTCCCCTCTCTGTTCCTCTGTCCTGTCTCCCGCCCCTTCTGGGTCGGGCTCCGGTTGGCCTAGCGGCGGGTGTCTTTCCCCCTCCCCCCCTATCTGGTCCTCTGTCACTGTTATCCGCCTTCTGGGTCGGGGCTCCCGGTTTGTGGCCCTGCTGGCCGGTGTCTTCTCCCCCCTACCCATCCTGTTCCTCTGTCGTTCTCCCGGCCCTTCTGGGTCGGGCTCCCGGTTGTGCTAGCTGGCCGTCTGTCTTTATCCCCCACCTGCCTCCTATGTTTCCTCTGTACCCGTCTCCCCCCCCTTCGGGGTAGGTCTCCCGTGGCTGTTGCGTCTGCTTGCTCCCCTCTCCCTCTCTGTTCCTCTGTCCCTGTTGCCCGCTTCTGGGTCTGTCTCCAGCGGGCCCTCGCGGCCGTCGTCCTTTTCCCCCTTCCCCCTCCTCTGTCCTCTGGTCCTTGTTCTCCCCCCCCCTTCGGCGGGTCCGGTGGCGTCGCTGGTGTATGTTTTCTCCCCCTCCCCCCCCCCCTCTCTGTCTCTGTCCCTGTTTATCCCGCCTCTGGGTAGGGTCTCCAGGTTGGGCTCGCTGCGTCTGTTTATCCCCCCATCCCCCTCCCCTCTGTTCTCGTCCGTTCTCCGCCCCTTCTGGGGGCCGGGCCCTCCCGGTTGGCTCGCCGGCCGTGTGTCTTTCCCCCCCCCCCCCCTTCCTCTTTCTCTGTCCTGTTCTCCAGCCTATGGGTCGGGTATCCAGGTGGGCCTCGTGGATGCTGTCTTATACACCCGGCCCTCCTCTGGTCCTCTGTAACACACATGTTCTCCCGCCTCGGGGTCGGTTCTCTCAAGGTTGTGGCCTCGCGGCTTGTGTCTTTCTTCCCCCCTCCCCTCTATGTTCTCTGTCCCTGGTTTTCTACAGACTTGGGTTAGGTTATAAAGGTTGGCCGCCCTCGATGGCTGTCTGTATTTCTACCTCTCCCCCTTGTCATCTGTCCGTTCCCGCCTGCTGGGTTCCGGTCTCCCGGTTGGCCTCGCTGGCCGTGTGTCTCCCCCACTCCCCTCTCTGTTCCTCTGTCCCTGTTCCCGCCTATGGGTCGGGTCTCCAGGTTGGCGCAGCTGGCCGTCTGTCTCTCTCCCCCCTTCCCTCTCTGTTCTCTGTCCCTGTTCTACCGCCTTCTGGGTAGGGGTATTTCTCCCGGTGGGTCGCGGGCGTCTGCTTTATCCCCCCTGCCTCCTATGTCTCTGTACCGTTCGACCCCCATTTGGTGGGTTGGGTCTCCCGGTTGACTCGATGGCGTCTGTCTTTATACAACTCCTCCTCCTCGGTCCCCTATGTCCTGTTGTCCCCAGCCTTATGGGTAGTGTCTCCCCGCGCCCTGGAGGCCGTTCGGTCTTTCTCCCACCTCCCTCCTCTGTTCCTCTTCCCTGTTCTCCCCACTTAGGTCGGGTATAAAGGTGGAGTAGATGGATGTAGGTCTTTTACACCCTCCACTCCTCTGTTACTCTGAACCTGTTATACAGCCATGGGTAGGGTTATACAGGTTGGCATCGCTGGCCGCTGGTCCTTTATACACTCCCCTACTATGTTCTCTTTCATGTTATCCAGACATATGGGTAGGGTATAAAGGTTGGACCTTAGACGGACGTGTGTCTTTTACAACGTCAAACTCTGTTACTCTGTCAAACTGTTCTAACGACCTTATGGGTATAGGGTTTCAAGGTTGGAATAGATGGCTGTATGTCTTTATCACCTGCACCACCTATGTTACTCTGTCCCATGGTATCCCGCCATTTCTGGGTATAGGTATCAAAGGTGGGATCAAAAGAGGACGAGGTTTCGTCTCTACAATCAATACTATTGTTACCTATGTAACGGTTATCAGACATATGGGTAGGGTATAACGGGGACTGGATGGCGTATGTCTTTATACACCCTCAATACTTATGTTACGGGGTAATGTTATACGCCTTCTGGTAGGGCTCAAGGTTGGACTAGATGACGTATATTTTATACAACTCCATACTATGTGCTGTTGTTAAATGTTGTACAGGGACTTATGGGTAGGTTAGGGTCTCAGGGGGACTAGCTGGCACGTATGTCTTTATACAACCTCCACTACTAGTTACTATGTAAATGTATCAGCCAGTATGGGTGTCGGGTCTAACGGTTTGCACTGATGGACGTATTGTCTTTATTTCAACACTCCATACGATGGACTAGTAACGTGATACAGACATATGGGTAGGGTTATAAACGGTTTGACTAGATGGAGTGGTACTTTATACAACCTCCAATCTAGTTACTATGTAACTGTTATACAGAATTCTGGGAGGTGGGCATATAAAGGTGAGGGACGACGGACGTATATGTCTTCTACAAACCTCATTTACTTATGTTCCTTATGTAACTGTTATACCAGAATTCCTGGGTAGGGTATAGGTGGACTCGATGGCACGTGTGTCTTGATACAACTTCCCAATCACTTGTACTATGTAACTGTTATCAGACCATTATGGGTAGGGTAAAAGGTTGGACTAGTGCCGTGTGTCTTTATAAAACCTCCAAATTATGTTACTATGTAACCTGTTTACAGACATTATGGGTAGGTATAAAGGTGGACTAGATGGACGGATGTCTTTATACACCCCCCCCCTATCTGTTAATGTACACCTGTTGTCCAGACATTTGGTAGGTAGTATAAAGGTTGAGACGCTGGATGTAAAGTCTTCATAAACCTGCCATACTATGGTACTCTGCATGTTGTACAGCCCTTAGGGTAGGGGATAAAAGGTTGGACTAGATGGAAGTATGTTTTATACACACCTCCCTACATTGACTATGTAACTGTTCTACAGAACATATGGGTAGGGGTATAAAGGTTGGACTAGATGGACAGTATGTCTTTATAAAACCTCCAATACTCTGTTACTATGTAAGGTTTACAGACACTATGGGTAGGGTTCAGGGTATTAAAGGTGACTGGATGGACGTATGTATTTTAACACCCTCCAAGTACTATGTACTATGTAATGTTTACAGACATTTATGGGGAGGGTATAAAGTGGCTCGAGGCAGTCGGTCTTTAATAACCTCCATCCTATGTTACTCGGTAATGTTGGAAAGGACATTATGGGTAGGGATGAAGGTGGACTAGATGGATGATGTCTTATACAACCTCCAATATATGTTACTAGTAAAATGTTATCAGAAATTAGTGTAGGTATAAGGTTGGACTAGATGGGACGTTATGTCTTTATATAAACCTCCAATACTATGTTACTATGTAACTGTGGAAATGGGAAAGCCAATGGGTAGGTCTGAAGTTGGACTGATGAGGTATGTCTTGATACAACCTTCCAATACTATGTACTCTGAACTGTGGAACGACATTAGGGGGTTAGGGTATAAGGTTGGATAGTGGAGTTATTCTTTGTACAACCTCCCAACTATGTTACATGTAACTGTCTGTCCGACTATGGGTAGTGTAACAAGATTGTTGAACTCAGATGACGTTGTCTTTAACAACCTTCCAATACGATGTATATGTAACTGTTATACAAACATTATCGTAGGGTCTAAAGGTTGGCGTCGATGGATGTATGTCTTATACAACTC
>CM033470.1:5142265-5169328 GCA_019447015.1 Hymenochirus boettgeri
AATACTATGTTCTGTAACTGTTTACAGACTTATAGGTGGGTATAAAGGTTGTACTAGATGGACGTATGTCTTATATACCTCCCAATACTATTTACTATGTAACTGTTATACAGACATTATGGGTAGGGGTGTAAAGGTTGGACAGATGGACGTATGTCTTATACAACCTCCAATACTATGTTACTATGATACTGTTATCGACATTATGGGTAGGGTGTAAAGGTTGACTGGATGGACGTATGTCTTTATAACCTCCAATACTATTTACTATGTAACTGTTATACAGACATTGGTAGGGTTATAAAAGTGGCTACTAGTATGGACGTATGTGCTTTATATCCTCCAATACTATTTTACTATGTAACTGTTATACAGACATTATGGGTAGGGTGTAAAGGTTGGACTAGATGGACGTATGTCTTATTACACCTCCAATACATGTTAACTATGTAACTGTTAGTACAGACATTATGGTAGGGTGTAAAGGTTGGACTAGATGGACTGTGTTCTTATAACAACAACCTCCAATACTATGTTACTATGTAACTGTTATACCAGACATTATGGTAGGGTATAAAGGTTGGACTAGAATGGACGTAGTCTTTATATACCTCCAATACTGTGTCAGGCTATGTAACTGTTATACAGACATTATTGGTAGGGTATAAAGGTTGGACTAGATGGACAGTATAGTCTTTATACAACTCCAATACTATGTTACTATGTAACTGTTATACAGACTATGGTAGGGTATAAGGTTGACTAGATGGACGTAGTGTCTTATATCAACCTCCAATATATGTTACTATGTAACTGTTATACAGACATTATGGGT
This sequence comes from Hymenochirus boettgeri, assembly GCA_019447015.1. Taxonomy (NCBI): domain Eukaryota; kingdom Metazoa; phylum Chordata; class Amphibia; order Anura; family Pipidae; genus Hymenochirus; species Hymenochirus boettgeri. The sequence goes on from CM033470.1 coordinate 5,143,101, forward strand.
AGGGGTAAAAGTTTGGACTAGATGGACGTATGTCTTATATCAACCTCCCAATACTGTGTACTATGTAACTGTTATACAGACATTATGGGTAGGGTGTAAAGTTGGACTGGATGGACGATGATTCCTTATACAACCTCCAATACTTGTTACTATGTAACCTGTTTATACAGACATTTAGGGGTAGGGTAAAAGGTTGTGACTAGATGGACGTATGTCTTTATATAACCTCCATATATGTTACTATGTAACTGTTATACAGACATTATGGTAGGGTGTAAAGGTTGGACATAGATGACGTATGTCTTTATTCAACCTCCAATACTATGGTTACTATGTAATCTGTTATACAGACATTATGGGTAGGGTAAAGGTTGGACTGACGGACGTTGTCTTTATACAACCTCAATACTATGTTACTATGTAACTGTTATACGACATTTATGGGTAGGGTGTAAAGGTTGGACTAGATGGACGTGTGTCTTATACAACCTCCAATACTATGTTACTATTAACTGTTATACAGACATTATGGGTAGGGTATAAAGTTGGACTAGATATGGACGTAGTCTTTTATACAACCTCCAATACTGTGTTCTATGTTAACGTTTATACAGACATTATGGGGTAGGGTATAAAGGTTGGACTAGATTGACATATATCTTTATACAACCTCCAATACTTTTACTATGTACCTGTTATACAACGTTATGGGTAGGGTATAAAGGTTGGACTAGATGGATGTAATTCTTTATAAAACCTCCAATACTAGCTGTGTAAACTGTTATACAGGCATTATGGGTAGTGGGATAAGGTTGGACCTAGCTGGACTATATCCTTTATACACCTCAATACTATGTTACTATGTAAACTGTAGTACAGACTTAGGTAGGGTATAAGGTTGGGACTCAGATGGACTGTATGTCTTTATAAACTACGCCCAATACTATGTTACTTGTGTAACTGTTATTAATACAGACATTATGGGTAGGGTGATAAAGGTTGGACTAGATGGACGTATTCTCTTTATACCAACCTCCAATACTAATGTTCTATTAATGTCTGTTTATACAGACATTATGGGTAGGTATAAAGGTTGGAGCTAGATGTACGTACTGTCTTATAACAACCTCCATACTATTTACGATGTAAATGTTATCACAGCACGTTATGTGGTAGGGTATAAGGGACTAGATGGACTGTATTCTTTATGACAACTCTCCAATACTATGTTATCTTATGTGAACTGTTTACAGACAATTATGGGTAGGGTACTAAAGGTTTGAGTAGATGGACGTTAAGGTCTTTATACAACCCTCCATACTATGTTACTAAGTACTGTTATCAGACAAATTACATGGTGGGTATGATAACACTTTTGATCTTAGATGGTTATGTCTTTATACAAACCTCCATACTATGTTATCATGTAACTGTTAATCAGACATTTATGGGTAGGGTATAGGTTGGACTAGATGGACGTAAGTCTATTATATCAACCTCCATACTATGTTACTTATGTAACTGTTTACACCTTAATGGGTAGGGTTATAAAGGTTTCGACTAATGGACACGATGTCTTTTATACAAGCCTCCCCATACTATGTACTGTGTAACCTTTATACAAAGACTTTGGTAGGGTAGTAAAGGTTGGACTAGATTGGACGTATGTCTTATAGGCAACCGTCTCATACTATTGTTGACTAATGTAACTGTTATATGCAGACAATGGGTAGGTATAAAGGTTCGACTAGATGATGGATTTATTCGCTGGGGGTTTTTATACAACCTCCATAGACTATGTTACTAGTAACAAGTTCTGACAGTACATTATGGGTAGTGTATTAAGGTTGGGGACTAGATGACGTATATCTTTATACAACCCTCTCAAACTATGTTTACTTTTAATGTTATACAACTTATGGTAGGGTATAAAGGTTGGCACTAGAATGGCATTCGTTTTATATACAACCTCAATACTTTTCTATTAACAGTGCTGTTATACAGACATTATTGGTAGGGTATCAAAGGTTGGACTAAGATGGTACTAGTCTTTATACAACCTCATCGATACTATGTTACTATGTAAACTGTTATAGCAGACATTATGTGGTAGGGTAGTAAAGGTTGGACTAATGCTGTATGTCTTTATACAACCCCTCATATACGATGTTACTCTATGTAACTGTTATAACTAGTACTTATGGTAGGGGATCCAAAGGTTGGACGTAGTATGGTCGCTACGTCTTAATCAACCTCCATACTATGTTATCTGATGTAACTGTTATACAACCATGATGGTAGGGTAATAAAGGTTGACTAGAGGATAGTATGTCTTTTAATCACCACCTCCAGTATACTACTGTACCTGATGTACTTGTTATCAACATTATGGGTGGATAGAAAAGGTTGGACCTATATGACGCTATGTCTTTATACAACCCTCACATACTATGTTAGCTGTTTACCTGTTTCATACCAGACTATTAGGGTAGGGTGATAAGTTTGGACTAGATGGACGTATCTATCCTTTATACAATCTCCAATACTATGTTTAGCTATGCTAACTGTTATACCGACATTATGGGTAGGGTCTAAAAGGTTGGACTAGATGGAATGGACGTTGTCCTTTATACAAACCTCCAATAGCTATTGTTACTCTGTAACTGTATACAACATTATGGGTAGGTGTAAAGGTTGGACTAGATGGTACTATGTCTTTTATACAACCTCGCAATACTTAGGTAGGCTATGTGACTGTTATACAGACATGTATGGGTAGGGTATAAGGTTGGACTAATGGACGTATGTCTTTATACAGCACACCTCCAATACTATTTACACTTGTAACCGTTAGAACACACTTATGGGTAGTGGTATATAAGGGTGACTGAGATGGTACGTTATGTCTTTTATACAACCTCCAATACTCAATTTATTTATGTAACTGTTATACCGACTTATTAGGGTGGGTATAAAGTGTGGCTAGATGGACGTATTCTTTATAAACCTCCAATACTAGTACTCTTTTACGATTTATACAGACACCAACCATTATGGTAGGGTATAAAAGGTGACTTATGGTACTATGTCTTTATAGGGCAACCTTTCCATACTATGTTACTATGAACTGTTTACAGACATTATGGGTAGGGTATAGAGTTGGCTAGAAATGGTACGTATTCTTTATAACAACCTCGCTTAATATCTATGTTACTATGTACTGTTATCAACAAGACATTATGGGTAGGGTATAAAGTTTGGACTAGATTGGACGTATGTCTTTATAGCTTAACCATCCAATACTTATGTTTATGTAACTGTTATACAGACATTATGGGGTAGGGTTAAAGGTATGACTAGTGGACGTATGTCTTTATAACACCTCCAAATACTATGTTACTATGTAACTGTTATAGCTACTTATGGGTGGGTATAAAAGGTTGGACTAGATGACGTATGTCCTTTATACCTACCTCCATATATTGTATTCTGTACTGTTATACAGACATTAAGTGGTAGGGTGCATCGAAAGGTTGGACACTAGATGGACTATGTCCTTTATAATCAACACCTCGCTAATACTATGTTAGACTATGTAACTGTTTACAGACCATTAGATGGGTAGGGTATAACGGTTGGACTAGATGGAGGCGTATGTCTTTATACAACCTCTCAATACTATGTTACTATGTAACGTTATCACAGACATTATGGTAGGGATAAACGTGTTGGCTAGATGGACGTATGTCTTTTACTACTCCAATGCTATGCTGTCCGTATTCCTTAAGGTGTTAATTGCTGAATGGGTATGTTATCGCCTTAGATTTAACTAGTATTAACAGACATTATGGTAGGGTATAAGGTTGGAGTCTATTGATGGACTATGTCTTTATAGCAAACACTCCAAATACTATGTACTATGTAACTGTTCACACAGACAATTATGGGTAGGGTATAAAGGTTGGGACTTATATTGGACGTATGTCTCTTATACCAACATCCAAACTGATGTTACTTGATGTAACGTTAACAGACATTTGGGTAGGGTAAAAGTGTTGGACTAGATGGACGTATGTCTTTATACCACTCCAATACTATGTTACTTATGTAACTGTTATACAGACATTGAGGTTTGGGTATCAACGATTTGGACTAGTGCGTATGTCTTTATAACAACTCCAATACTGATGTTTTATGGTAACTTTATACAGACTTATGGGTTAGGGTATAAAGGTTGGACTAGATGACTATGTCTTTATACCACCATCCAATACTCATAGTTACTATTGTAACTGGTTATTACAGACATTATGGTAGGTAATAAAGGGATTGACTAGATGGACGTATGTCTTTATACAACCTCCAATACCTAATGTTACTATGTAACTCTGTTACAACGACATTATGGTAGGTATGATAAAGGTTTGGACTAGATGGAGCGTATGTCTTTAATACGACCTCCAATACTATGTTATATGTAAACCTGTTATACAGACAGGTCTATTAGGTAGGGTATAAAAGTTGGACTTAGATCATGGACCTATGTCTTTATACAACCTCTAATACTATGTTACTATGTAACTGTTTATACAGACATTATGGGTAGGTATAAAAGTTTGGGACTTAGTTGAGACTATGTCTTATATACAACCTCTAGTTACTATGTTTACTATGTAACACTGTTTACACGAGAATTATGGGAGGGGTATAAAGGTTGGCTAGATGGAGTGTATGTCTTATACAACACTCCAATATGCTAGTGTTACTACTTGTAACTGTTTAGTACAGACTATTATGGGTAGGTAATAAAGGTTGGACTATTGGACGTATGTCCTTTATAACAACTCTCATACTATTTGTTACTCATTACTGTTGATCAACAGACAATTATGGTAGTGGTATAAAGGTTGGGACTAGATGGGACGTATGTCTTTTTACAACCTCTAATACTATGTTCTATTAACTGTTAACAGACATTATGGGGGTAGGTTAAATAGGTTGGAGCCTAATGGACGTATGTGCTTTATACAACTCCAATGACTATGTTACTTTATGTAACTGTTACACAGCCGACATATTGGTGGAGTATAAAGGTTGGGACGAAATAGATGGACGTATGTTCTTTATACACATGCCATACGTATGATTACTATGTAACTGTTTACAGACAACTTATGGGTAGGTATAAAGTTTGGACTAGATGGACGTATCTTTTTACAACCATCCAATAACTATGTTATTATGTAACTCGTTATACAGACATTTATGGGTAGGGTATAAAGGTGTGACTAGATGACGTATGTCCTTTATACAACCCTCCATTACTATGTATTTGTAACTGTTTATAGCAGACTTATGGTAGGGTATAAAGGTTTGGACTAATGGAGCTATGTCTTTATACATCCTCCCAATACATGTTACATGGTACATGTTTTACAGTAGCATATGGGTAGGGTATAAAGGTTGGACTAGATGACGATGTCTTTTATTACAACCTCCAATCACTATGTGCTAGTTAACTGTTATAACAGAACTATATGGTTGTGTATAAAGGTTGGACTAGTATGGACTATGTCTTATACAACCTCCAATACTATGTGTACTATGTACTGTTTATACAGAATTAATGGGTAGGGTATAGACGGTTTGGACTGAGATGGACGTGATGTCTTTATACAACCCTCCAATACTATCTGATGTACTGTTACGATCATTATGTAGGAATAAGGGTGACTGTGTTTATACACCGCGCATACATTTATATGAACTTATAACAGACGTTGGTAGGGACAGGTGGACTAGATGGACGTATGTCTCTTTATACAAGCCTCCAATAACCTAGTTAACTATGTAAGCTGTATGGGTAGGGTATAAAGGTTGGACTAGATGGTACGTATGTCTTTATAGCAACTCCATACATATATTACTATGTAACTGTTCAAAGACACTTCATGAGTAGGGTTAAAGGTGGATCTAGATGGAGCGTATGTCTTTATCATAACCTCCGAATACTTAAGTTTACACTATATAACTGTTATACTATTTACTATTGTAGTACATACTGTACCTGCCTAAGGTAAACACTCGGCAGCTCCCCACCCATATGTATAAATATAATAACAGGGAATAATGTTCTGTCACACAATACAGCTATACCCCATACTGTCCTGTCTAGGAAACCTATAGGCAGCGCTCTCCCCATATGTTATAATATCATAGAAGGAAGTTTCTGTACACACAATAAGCTATACGGGCCTCATACTGTACTGTCTAGGAACACATATAGGCATCTCCCACCATTAAAAAAGCTTACATAAATAATACAGAGAATGATCATGTTCTGTACATACCATAAGCTATATCTTCATACTGTACTGTCTAAGGGTAAACATATTGCAGCTCTGCACCGTCATAGTATAAATGATAAATTTCAGAGATGATAGTTTCTGTCACACAATCAGCTATCCCTCATAGCTGTACTTGCTCTAAGGTAAACAATTGGCAAGCATTCCGCTACGTCCAATTATAATTATACAGAGAAGGAAGTTCTGTATCAACAATAAGCTATACGCCTCATACTATACTTCTAAGGGAACCACTATGGGCAGCTCCGCCATAGTAATAAATATAAATATATCAAAGGGAATGTTCTGTTACAACACAATAAGCTATAGCCCTTATACTGTACTGTCTAAGGAGAACACGATATGGCAGTGTCTCCTCCCATATGTTTACAAGTTAACATAGTAACAGTAACATAATGGCATAGTAACACAGTAACATAATGACATAGTAACACAGTAACATAGTAAACTATTAAGACAGTAAAACAGTAACATAGTTACACAGTAACATAGTAAGACATTAACATAGTAAAACAGTAACATACAGTAATATGACATTAACATGTTACTATGTTACTGTGTAACTATGTTACTGTTTTACTACGTTAATATAGTAAAACAGTAACATAGTAACAGTAACATAATAACATAGTAACACAGTAACATAATGCCATAGTAACACAGTAACACAATATTAGGCAGTATTATATGAATATAATTAATATATTAATATTAAGACAGACAACATGGTAGAACTGTAACATAGTAACACAGTAAAACAGTAACATAGTTACACTGTAACATAGTAAAATATTAAGACAATGACATGGTAGAACAGTAACATAGTAAAACAGTAACATAGTTACACAGTGACATAGCAAGCCATTAACATAGTAACATAGTTACACAGTAACATAGTAAGACATTAATAAAGCAAAACAATGACATAGTAACAAAGTGACATAGTAACACAGTAACATAAAGACATAGTAACACAGTAACATAGTAAGACACTAACATAGTAACATAGTAAAACAGTAACACAGTAAGGCATTAACATAGTAACATAGTAAACCAGTAACATAGTAACAAAGTAACACAATGAGATAGTAACACAGTAACACAGTAACATAGTAAAATATTAAGACAGTAACACGGTAAAACAGTAACATTGTAAGACATTAACATAGTAACACAGTAAAACAGTAACATAGTGAAACATTAACATAGTAACACAGTAAAACAGTAACATAATGAGACATTAACATAGTAACACACTAATAGAATAACATATAACAGTAAGTCTGTGACATACAGATTAATTAGTTACACAGCATGAAGCTACTAGTTGAGAGTTGCTGTTTGGTCTCCATTCCTTGCACACCTCCACACTGTTAATTAACTAGTGCTGCGTTCTTGGTTAGGTTACGTATCTTCCCAACTCACTAGTATGTGTTGGGAGGTCCGGGTGTGATATAAGGTAGTAGCAGTTAGTTGTTCAGATGTAGCCTATGAGTAAGGGAGTGGTCAGCTTCTGAAATGCGTCAGGCTTCTTGTTTTTAATATGTTTTGTAATAAAGTATAAAGAAACTTTTCCACCACTGTCTGCGTAGCTGTTCATTGGAATTGGGAGTCCTACAATTGGTTACAAAGTCAGTAACATAGTAACATATTAAGACAGTAGCATAGTAACATATTAAGACAGTAAAATAGCAACATATTAAGACAGTAGCATAGTAACATATTAAGACAGTAACATAGTAATATAGTAACACAGTAACAACGGAGAGCTAAATGCTATTGGATGATTTGGTTGAGCGTTTTAGATTAGTCAAGACCACAGACTATTCATTCATTGACCTGTGTATTTGTTCATTAATTTGGCTTGAAATAGACAAATTCCTGTTCATTCTATTTCTTCTTATCTTTCCTTTCTTTTTCCTCCTACAGTTTTCAAGCTAGAGACACTAAATTCAGTACAGACGTGTGGGACACATAGGAAAAGTGTGTTATTAACTAGCTAAGGAATCTGTGTTACACACTCACAACCCAACCTATCTTCTGTTTCCTTGGCAACTATATCTAAATCATCAATGAAGTCAGATTTATGGTCTGAACTACAAAAACAAACCTCCTAACACAGACACAGGTATACATACTATTAAAGGTTATCAGACATTAGGGTAGGGTGTTAAAGGTGGGACTAGATGCACGATGTTCTTTATCAACCTCCAATACATGTTACTATGTAACTGTTATACAGACATTATGGGTAGGGTATAAAGGTTGGACTAGATGGACGTATGTCTTTATACAACCTCCAATACTATGTTACTATGTAACCGTTATACAGACATTATGGGTAGGGTATAAAGGTTTGACTAGATGGACATATGTCTTTATACAACCTCCAATACTATGTTACTATGTAACTGTTATACAGACATTATGGGTAGGGTATAAAGGTTGTACTAGATGGACGTATGTCTTTATATAACCTCCAATACTATGTTACTATGTAACTGTTATACAGACATTATGGGTAGGGTGTAAAGGTTGGACTAGATGGACGTATGTCTTATACAACCTCCAATACTATGTTACTATGTAACTGTTATACAGACATTATGGGTAGGGTGTAAAGGTTGGACTGGATGGACGTATGTCTTTATACAACCTCCAATACTATGTTACTATGTAACTGTTATACAGACATTATGGGTAGGGTATAAAGGTTGGACTAGATGGACGTATGTCTTTATATAACCTCCAATACTATGTTACTATGTAACTGTTATACAGACATTATGGGTAGGGTGTAAAGGTTGGACTAGATGGACGTATGTCTTTATTCAACCTCCAATACTATGTTACTATGTAACTGTTATACAGACATTATGGGTAGGGTGTAAAGGTTGGACTAGATGGACGTGTGTCTTTATACAACCTCCAATACTATGTTACTATGTAACTGTTATACAGACATTATGGTAACATTTACTAGTAACAAGTAATTGGAGGTTTAGATAGACAATAACGTCCATCTAGTCATCCTTTATACCCTACCCATAATGTCTGTATAACAGTTACATAGTAACATAGTATTGGAGGTTGATAAAGACATACGTCTATTCCAACTTTCTACCGACCAATAGGATATTCAGGTTGTGGTAGCAATACATGTGGAAGCCAGTGAACAGCTTTTGTCTTTATAAGAGACCTTACTACAGAGAACGGTGTACTAAAAGGATGTTTTTTCTTTCTTTTGGTTAATCCTGGGAGCGGGGCCTGAAAATAAATTAACTCTCTGTAGGATTATCATAACGTCATTAAATAGTTCTTAATCTAATCCTAACCAGTGTTATATTATCGGGTTAATGTCTTCTTGCAGCTCAGAGATGTCCATAACCTTCATTTGTCATAATTATACAGATCGTTGGTCCAACTAAAAAGACCTACTTGGTTTATCTCGGTTATCAATTGCCAGATTAGCTTGCCTCTGCGATCCAGTCCACGGTTTTGGGTTCAGGGAGAATCGTGATTGATCTGTTAATCTCCTCTTGTTGCATATTGAATATCTCTACCGGAATTCAGAGGCAGTGATCATATTCAGGGTAAATTAGAATGTCATCGATGAAATCTAAGCAAGGCCGCGCGGTGTCACCAGAAGTCACCACGAGAAAGAAAATCCAGAAACCTGTCTCCTACAGCCAATAAATTCAATTAGGAGCAATCGAGTTTTAAATCCGTCTCATAACAGTCTCTGATCTCTATGGCACGACCCTTCTATCCAGCAGTAATAAGCCACTATAAAGTTTTTAATATACATTGACTAATATTGTAAAACCTGCAGATACCTTGATTCACGTTGAAAATTTACTCAATGTTTTCTTTTTTCTCTGCAATTGTAACTGAAAGGGAATTCAGTCAAACTTGAAGGATTTAAGTCACAAACACCAAACTGTCAGCACAGACCCCAATTAATGTTGTGTCTGTGTGTGTGCTGTGGGTTTTATACTCAATGTGACAGTCTCCATTGTATTGCAGTCAAGTAAAATTTCAAACTTTTCTCTCCTGTAATATGGATTAGGGTCCCACACGCGTGTTGTGAGTGGGTACTCGTAATAGTGACCAGCCACCAAGGTAGGGGGGCCTTGACTTGGTCTCACACTGTGTTAACATTCGTACATGGAACTGCGGAGGTGAAACAGTGAGAGGGCGGACAACGTGACAGACATTTAAGCTGGTCCGGTCACACGGGCCATGGTTTCCATCAGATTTTGGGCGAAAAGATCGGAAATCAATCAGAGGAACAATCGAATAGCGGCCACGCACGTCAGGCAGCCTCGAGGCGTGCCCTATCTTCGTGATTTCGGCTGAAAATTGTGGGAGGAGATACAGTGCAAATAAATGAATGACTAAGATAGATCCACAAAGCATGTAATCTGTTATAATTATGTAATATTGGCTTTGTGTGGCTATACAGTCATTTAACTAAACCGGGCAATTTCCAACTTTTTCATTCAGGAATTTGAGTGGGAACCATACAGGTACATTGTCCGTACAACTATTTTTAACCATAACCACAATTCCCGTCTAAAATGCAGCAAGTGCCACAAAGTTAATTCATGGAACACTAAAGTAGGAGCCGGTTGGTTTGCAAAATTGCATCAAATAACCCGGAAATTTCCTTATTGGCTATTGCCCTTATAAAATTAAAAATCCCTACCATATTGTACCACCAACCTGGTCCTTTTATCCACCTGGCTGGCAAACTCCACCAATGGGAATGTTCTCTTATGTTATAATGTATAGAAGTTGTTGCCCTGTATACTACAGCCCCTCAAAATATCTTTTATCTGGTGTACCTATCATAACTAACAAATACATGACTACACTCAAGCTTTCTGATTCCACCTATACCAACCCCCCTTAACCCAACCGTAGATATTCTAAGGTGATGTCATTCATGAAAATACCACAGCACGACCACACATAATCAAATTCCTCTGATCCCAGACCCTAATACAATGTCACTAGATGACCGTCTATTATTTATTAAGATCAGAATGCAGTGACTTCCTCCAGGAACCTTACATGGAACCATCTCTCTTCGGCTGTCAAAGGGGAACTCAAGAACTAGACAAGAAAGTAAGGCTATACTTTCACTACAGCTGTCGTTTTTTAAACTCAGCGAACATCGTGCTTTGTGATATAAGGGCAATGTTCCCACTCTGCGTTAACGCATACGCACTGGATCGCAGCTCAATAGGTGTGAATGTGAATGTTCATAGTACAATTAGCACATGGTTTTGGTGGCAATGTCTCGCTCCAAACGCGCTATGTGTGAACGTAGCAAAGAGAAAGACAGAAAAAAAACAATGTTGTGATGCCGGTGGAGCATGGTTATGGTATCGATCCAATGATCTCCTCGGCTTGGGTTTAGCTGAGGGGGAGGCCACACTGGCAAACGCACAGGATCGCGACGTTACGTCACCAAAAATGGTGAACCATGGCCGTTACTCAAAACACGCGAACCGGACGTCGTTCAATCGTCATGGCGCAAATCGAAATCGCGGGGATGTTCGTGTTCCCGCGATTTCCATTTTAGTCGAAATCGCGGGCGGTGCAACGTCGAGCGGTCGAAACCGTGTCGCAACACGCTCGAAAAACTCTTTCGTTATGTGGCCTTCCCTAATTGGATAGCCCACTCCCCCACCAATGGAAGAAGCATTTGGAAGACCTTGTGGCATCACCGATCGAGCGCCCTCGCGATCGAATGTGTGTACAGGACCTTTCGTTTCTATAGTTGCCCTTGTTTGTTTGTGACATTTTACATTTTCCACATTGCAAGACCCGTTTGTTCACCGTATTATATGGGATTCATGGCAAATGGAACCAGATAATAAATGTGATAAAGCGATTCATTCCTTAAATCTCGCGCCGAGGTTTATTTGGCTTTGAACAGGCCCTGATTGGATTGGTTTGAGTGGCTGGACTGAGCAGTTCCGGCGGAGACTGTCTGTAAACCTCGGTGAGAATAAAAAAATGTAGCTTAAGGATGAAAATATAAGGTTTAACATGGCGGGTGTGGGAGTAGCTGTGAGATTATTTGCCTTTCCTGTTATATCTGTGGGGTAAGATTAGACTAGTTGCAATGGCTAAATCATCCGTACATAACTGCTGCTAGCATTGCAGGCCAACGTCACCGTATTCCACCCACCTCGCTGCACCCGCGACAGCTCAGAGAACATTCTAATTACACACTCACCTCCCCAATGTACAGGTGTCGGAAGACGGTAGTAGGGACCAATGATGGGGGGGGACGACCGTAGTCAGCTCTCGGCCATCAAATCGGCAATGATGGAAAATTCTCGTCGGTCGGTATTCAGCACTCGCCTTTACAGGAAGTGAGGGAGCCGATCCGATTGTGTGGTGTATGTCCGCACTGGCCGACTCAATCCCAGTTGCATGTGTACTGACAGATACCAATTTTATCAGACATCATGTGATAAGTCGGGCACCCTGCTGTGGAATTGCATGTGTATGTGCCACCTTTAGCCATACACATGCAAGTAGTTTTTCCGGACGTCCTACATATGTTTCTGTGTATTGGGTCTGTTGGACCTGAAATCTGTGAGGTCTTTCTTTGGCTGCGGCCTTTGACTGATGTCCTGACGAACAGACAGGCTGGTAAATCTCTTATGGACGTCCACGAATGGAAACGGATTTAGTAGTGGGCGAACAGTCTGCCGGGCTGCAGAATCTTCTCTTGTATTATATTCTAGGGAGCATCAGAGATTGTGACATAACAAGCCCTGTTTTTGTTAAGATATATTAACCCGCATCAAAGAATTAGTTCATGCGCAGAAGTTGCCTTTTTCTGTTTCCTCTCTTAATTGAAGAAGTGACGTAAGGATCTACGTGTTACAAACTCCTATTCTTCAATTATCTGTTTACGGAGCCAGGATAAAAAACACTAGTAGGCAATACTATTATACTATATGGGACAACTAGTACAGATACTATGATACTATCTGGTGGTCCTATACAGATCTTGATACTATATGGGTACTAGTACAGATACTCATGATACTATATGGGGTAGGCTAGTACAGATACTATTATACTATATGGGGTACTAGTAGCATACTATACCTATAAATGGGACACTAGTTGCCGATACTATGATACTATAATGGGCACTAGTACAGATAGCTATGTACTATATTGGGGCACTAGTACAGATACTATGATCACTATATGGGGTACTAGTAGGCGATAACTATGATACTAATATTGGGTACTAGTACAGATAACTATGAACTATATGGGGGCACTAATACAATACTATGATACTATATGGGACCTCTAGTGCAATCACTATGATACTATATGGGACACGTACAGATACTATGATACTATATGTGGGTACTTGTACAGATACTATGATATCTATATGGACCTATTACAGATACTATGATACTATATGGGGCACCTAGTGGCAGAAAAGTACTATGATACTATATGGGACACTAGCTACCGATACTATGATATCTACAAATGGGTACCCTATACAGATACTATAATAGCTATAGGGGTGCCCTGGAATGTGCATTAATGATCTTTATTTTCTTTAGAGGGCTCCCTTCCCGTATGTAACTATATTATTTCTAACCTCAAGTGTCACTGATATATTTGGGCACGTTGGTTGTTAATAGCCCCGTGTATTTCACCCATTACAAAGACAGTTGATGTTCAATCTTTCATTGCTGGGTTATAATCAGGAAATAAACTATATGTCTTAAGATCTAGGTTACATTTGAACGCAGTTACTAAGGTTTGAATTCCTCTTTCAATCTAGCAGGGGCTCAGCTCTGCTTTCAGGATTTTATCACTGAATTAGTTTGTTGTTAACGTTATCCTGCCCCGATACGTGTGGCGTGTATGATATTACCAACACGTCGCTTGGCGGGGTGAGAGGAGGACAAACTCTTTATCTGTGACTGAAGATTCCAAGACCGCAAATCCTTTGTTTTACCTTTGCATGAGAAGTCACAGATGAATAAATAAAGGAAGAAGAAATAATCTGACTGCTGCGTATATTGGCTTTGGTTGGTTTAAAAATCCTCGACTTTCAATCCAAATGGTTCAAACGCTGATGTAGCGAAACCCTGCACCAAAGACCTTATCCTATCTACCTATTATCTGACGTGCACTGGCACCTGCAGAATGTTAATATGGACCAATCCAATGAATGAATGGAATGAAAGTAATGTCCGGCCTCGTCTCCCATTGACGCTCCCACATGTTCCGTTGGGGAAGTTCTTTTGCTTTGGTCTTGTAGAGTCTCCATCTTGGCTGTCTCCAGCCCTGTAACATTATTGTGAACAATAGACCGGTCCCAGTAGCACATAACATAATTAGCCCATTGTTGGGAGAATGCCATGAGCCATAATCCTTCCCAAGCTGCAATAAAGTATTGTCTACATGGATAACAAGGATCACCACCCCATTGGCTGTTTTCCGCTCTGTTTCCTGGTGGCCATACGCCCAGGTGGTGCTTCTTATCCTTCTGTACAGAAGAGAGCTGGTTTAAAGGAGAAATATAGTTCAGGTGATTCCCCTCGTAATGGGGACTTATCTGCTAATCGTATTAATTTTTATTTTCCCTTTCTTTCGCTGTATCGCATAGTCCATCTGTTTCTGCTATTAATTCCCATGAAGTCTATAAGGAGGTGCCAAATGAAGATTAGAAAAAGCAATAGGATCTTGAGGGAATAACAAGAGCGTCACCCCAAACACTTAAAGGCGTCACTGTGTCTCAATTCTTCCAAACTATAATAATGATATAAAAATCCTTCCTCGGTACTTCAAAATAAAACCTAAATCATCTCAGATAAAAATTTGTGAGAAGTCATGCTGGAAATGTTCAGTAATGTACTTTTCTTCCTGGTTTAAAAACACTTCTGTTTTTAGGGCCATGTTACCAGCTTGGTAGTCATGTGACTCAGCCTGTCTGGCATTATAGGCTCCCCTTCCAACAGTCAATTTTTTCCTCAGGTACTTCCTGATTTCCCGCAGCAATACATCTTACTGAGGCATGCTTCTCGCCCGGGGAAAAGGGCCGGCAGAGGTCAGGAGACTCAGCTCAAAAAATATTCAAGACATTTCTTTATCGCCATCCTCCGTACTAACGTATCCTCCATTAATTATGGTGGCCATATTTAAAGTCCTCATCTTTCTTACTATTAATATACTTAAAAAATGTTTAGGCTTAGTGATGGTCTTTGTTCATGCTATCCTCTACCTTCATTATTAATTTTGGCTATTTGATTGGCTTTCCTACACTCCTTGTTACAGTTTTTATAAACCCTAAAGGCCCTTTCGCGTCGCCTCTGCCTTACAGGTTTTACAAATGGGCCTTTTCTTCCTTCCATTTGCCTCTTTCCTCAGAATTCATCCACATGGGCGCGATGTATTTTTTTTTACATTTAATTTCCCAAGGTATAAATTTTAGATGTGACTGGCTTAAAATCCCCTTGAACACAGTCCCTTCTGTTCAGTAATCAAAAAAAAAAAAAACCTTTACCTGTAGATCATTATCGACGAGTGACATCTGAAGAGCTGCTTTAACCTGGAAAATTTGCTTCTCTGAAATTAAATGTCTTGTTAACCCCGCTTTCACTTTGCCTTTCGATAACAAGTCCAATGTCCACTATTTCATGGTCACTATTCCCTAGTCCTCCAGTTAACCTTTATATCTAATAATGCGCTCCACAATGTTAGATATTACCATATCGCACAAGAGCTCCTTTTTCTAGTAGGAACGCTCAACCCCACATTTTTCTGTGATGGGCAGTTCCCCCACAGCACCAATCAATTCAGGGTAATTAAATACCCGATAATGAGTACACATCTTTTGATCCTGTAATTTATTCTTACACTTTAAATAAACATTCCTCCCTATCCCCTATGTCTCGGCCCCCCCCCTTTTTCGCCCACGCACTGGCTTTCCAGTGATACTGCTAATACCCTCTCCCCCCCCAACCTAGTTTAAAATCTCTCTCCAAACCCTCTACCTCTTCTCCCCTCAAACAGCGGCACCAACCATCAGTGAGGTGCAACCGCATCCCTACTAAAGAGGCCTGTAAAAGTCCGACAGAAAATCTGCCGTCAGTTTCTCTATATATCTCAACACCTTCTTTTCTTAGCACAACCAAGCCCTCTTAGCCACGCATTAATCTCCTAAGCTCGCATTGTCCCCTTGGCTTAGGCAGTGGCTGCGTGTAGTTTCTGAAAACACTATCCCGGAGTTCTTCCTCTTTTAACTTGGCCCCCTAGCTCTCGAAAATCATTGTTAAGACCTCACCTACTCCTCTAGTCTAAAAACTTTGTCATTGGCACCAATGTGAACAAGACTGTCCGGGTCACCCACCCGGCCCGCACCCAATAATCTGTCTACACTATCTCACCACATGCCGAACCCTAGCACCAGGCAGGCAAACACAGTTCTCGCATGTAGGTCTTGGCGTCAGATTACCCTAACTACCTTCCTTCTAATCGGAGTCGCCCTACCACTACCCCCACCTGCCTTGCCTTCCTGCCCTCCGTTCCTCCTCCCTTGTTCATGATAGTCCCCTGGGTTCCAAGGGACTAGCCCCCCCCCATATCACGCTAATTCCAACTGCCCTCCTCCTCTTCATCAGCTAAGCGCTGCAAAATCTGTTGGGATCACCTAAGGCGTCAATCTGGAAGAAGCCGCCCCTACTCTGCGTCTTCTCCCGCACTTCCCTTTTAGTAACCTAACAAAACTACGCTCCCCCTCACCTTCCCTGTCCCAACTTCCACCCAACCTCTATACTGGCCCGCAGCCAGTGGCCCTGCTGACCCCCCTTGGTCACTGCTGCAAGCTGCCTCCTTAGCTCTCCCGCTGACACAGACATCAGTCCTCTGGAACGGCTGCTCCAGGTTCGCTATACATGTCATTATTCACACTTGCAATGTAGCCAGACAAAACGGTCCCTTCTAATACACAACCACGCAGCACAGTGACGCCCCAACCTTGTTATTGCCGCTTCTTGTTTCAATGTCCTTCTTTTTCTATGTCTCTTAAGACAAGGGACGAGTTTGCACTCAGCTGGAAACTTAATTTTTGTTCCAAACCGCGGTCCAAACCAATGTGAATCCTATTTAAACTAATAGGCCCCAGCCCCCAACACCAATTAGGTGCAGAGCCAGGAAGAAGGGGAAAAAACTCTAAAACACTTATTAACCCTTTCACAACCGTTTGCGATTACAACAGTGCAATACTTCAGAATATAGAAGCCTAGTGCACCCTTTTAACTGAAGAGAAAGATTAATTCTGCTTACTGCACACCACATTACACAAGGCACAAACAATCCTTATTTTCCAAACTTTCCACACACCTAACAACCATCAAATGATTAATGTCCTTCTTATTTCTATTCCTTAAGATCAAGGTTCTTTAGTAGAAGGGACTTTATACACGTTCCCCTCACAGGAAACTTCCATTTTTGTTTAGGTCCATAGCACTATCCAGGCTTTTATTTATGTGCAGAGATAAGGGCAGGCTTTTTAAACGGCGCATTACAAGGGAATAAAAACATTTCAGCAATTTTAATTGGCTGTAGCCTGTAACGTCTAGCGATAGACGCCATTACTGAAAATACTTTATTTTATCATTTTTTGTTTGTTGTTTGACTCTAATAAAAAAAACTTCTGCAATCGGCATTTTACCAGCTCCGACCGTTAATTTCCTAATAAAGGCAGCAAGCACCCATGTAGTATGTGGTTTGTGTTTGATCACAGATTCCAGATTTTAGCGTGAAAACCATTATTAGAACGTATCAAATTTCCATTGTCTCGCTGTGTGTTTAGAGGGAAAGCAGTCTCTGTTTATTTAAACTGTCTGTATCCTCATATCTTCCTATGCCTATTGGTAGAACAACATGTAAAAATACGTTTAATAAATTATTGTTTAAATAAAATGACCATAATTCATTGCCACAAGTCCCAGAGGATAATCTCCTATCCCCATTCTCACTCTATATAATGACACCAGCAAGGATTAAGGTCTCTGGAGAATAAGCATTTGGCTTTCTCCTATAGACCATTTTCTGTATAATAGCATTTACCCCTATTATTGGAATATTCAATGAGGCAGTGAGATTTGAATCAGTGTAATACATACGAAATGTTTAAAAGCAAATATCTGATTGGTCGTTCTAGCAAATCACTAGTCCTTTTAACTCCCCAAAAATATGAATTTTCTGTTAGTGTTTATCTTTATCCCTCATTTGTTCATTTGGCCACAGACATTCTTGTGTCGAAATATATATTTTACATTCTCTTCTTAACAATGGTCTACTTTCCTGAGTGATTATTGAAGCCTGTAGGGACATGGCTGATTAAATAACTTTTGTCCATGGTGATTTTCTAACAATGTGCAGGCGTTTCGGATTTGATGCCAGCTTGCCAATCAGAATTGACTGTATCCATCCTCTCCAATCACATTTCATTTTTCCACTGTAAAGTTTAAGCTTTGATGTAGTGACTAGGATTTTCCTTGTTAGCTCTCTACTGACATGATCATCTCAAATTGCAAAGCTGAATCAGTATTCCCTGGAAATATAAAAATCAATGTTAGGGTGATGTATTTAAAGGGGAATTAAAGCAAAAATATAAATAAGACGTTGCAGGCGAATTCTTTAACCTAAAACAGCTGTAACTGTCACCCCTGAAAGCAGCATTGTGAATCAATTTGCACTTTACATCAATTTTATGGGCAAGGGTTAGGCACCACTAATCTGAGAATACTGTCAGATAGGGAATACTGAGAAGACTGTCAGATAGGGATACTGGAATACTGTCAGATAGGGAATACTGAGATACTGTCTATAGGGAATACTTAGAATACTGTCGGATATGGAAATACTGAGAATACTGTCGGATATGGAACATACTGAGAATACTGGTCCGGATTAGGGCATACTGAGAATACTGTCGGATAGGGAATACTGAGAATACTGTCGTATAGGGAATCTGAGAATACTGTCAGATAGAAATACTTGGAATCCTGTCAGATAGGGAATACGCGAGATACTTCAGATGGGAATACTGAGAATACTGTCAGAATAGGGATACGGAGAATAACTGTCGTATAGGGAATACCAAAATCTGTCAGATAGGGAAATGAGAATACTGTCAGATAGGAATACTGAGAATACTGTCAGAATAGGGAATACTGAGAATACTGTCAGATAGGGAATACTGGGAGATAACTGTCAGATAGTGGAATACTGAGGAAATACTGTCAGATAGGGAAAGCTGGAGAATCTGTCATATAGGGAAAAAATCCTCGCCCACCCACACCCCCCCCTCCCTATTGGCCCCCCCACCCCTCCCCCCCCTTACCCCCACCCCCGCCCCATCCCTCCCCACACCCCTTCCCCTCCCCCCCCCCCCCCCCCCCCCCTCCCCCCGCATTGCTCTTCCAGCTGTACAGAGAACTGATAATACTGTAGATAGGGAATACTTGAGAATACTGTCAGATAAGGGAATCTAGAATACTGTCGATATGATACTGAGAATACTGTCAGATAGGAATACGGAAATACTGTCGGGATAGGGAATACTGAGAATACTGACTGGTCTGATAGGGAATACTGAGAATACTGTCAGATAGGGAATACTAGAATACTGTCATATAAGGAATACTGAGAATACTGTCAGATAGGAATACTGAGAATACTGTCAGATAGGGGAATATCTGAGAATACTGTCATATAGGGAATATTCGATGAATACTGTCAGATAGGGAATACTGAGAATACTGTCGGATCGGGAATACTGGAATACGGTTCAGGGAATACTGAGAATCCTGTTGGATGCTGGGATACTGAGAATACCGGTCGATCGGGAATACTGAGAATACTGTCAGATAGGAAATACTGAGAATACTGTCGGATAGGGACTACTGAGTAATACTGTCGATACGGAATACTGAGACTGGGACGTCGGATAGGAAATACTGAAAAACTGTCAGATACGGAATACTGTCTGCATGCGGGCATAATAAATAACTGTCAGATGGGGAATACTGAGAATACTGTCGGATAGGAAATACTGAGATACTGTCCGTATCTGGAATACTGAGAAACTGTCAGATAGGAATACTGAGAATCTGTCAGATAGGATACTGAGATACTGTCGATAGGGAATACTGAGAATACTGTCAGATGGGGAATACTTGAGAATACTGTCATAATGGAATACTGAGACTGCTGTCCGATAGGGAATACTGAGAATGCGGTCAGATAGGGAATACTGAGAATGCTGTTGGATGGAAATAGTGAGAAGACGGTCAGATAGGGAATACTAAGAATACTGTCCGGATAGGGAATACTGTCAATAGGAATACTGATAATATTGTCAGAAAGTAGGGAATACTGAGAATACTGTCAGATAGGGAAAACTTCGCGATAGGGAATAGCGAGAATACTGTCCTATAGGAATACTGAGAAAGACTGTCAGATAGGAATAACTGTCGGTCGATAGGGAATATGAGAATACTGTCGATAGAGAATACTGAAAACGGTGCAATAGGGAATACTGAGAATACTTTCAGATAGGGAATACTGTCGGAGAGTGAATACTGAGAATAACTGTCAGATAAGGAATACTGATAAGCTGTTGATAGGGAATACTGGGATGTCTGTGGATAGGGAATACTGAGATACTGTCAGATAGGGAATACTGATAATCTGTCAAAGTATTAACAAATAAAAGAAAGAAGAAAAAAAAAAAAAATAAAAGGAAAAGGATAAAGAAAATATAAAAAAAATAAAAAAAGTATAAGAAAGGGGAAACTGAGAATACTGTCAGATAGCGGATACTGTCGTGGGGATGGGAATAATGAAATACGTCAGATAGGAATAGACGAGAATGACTGTCGATAGAAAATACTGAGACTACTGTTGGATAGGGAATAGCGATAATAACTGTCATATAGGGAATACTGATAATACTGTCATATAGGTAAAAAAAAAAAAAAAAAAAAGATACTGAATACTGTCAGTAGGGAATATCTGAGAATACTGTCATATGGGAATACTGAGAATACTGTCAGATAAGGGAATACTGAGAATGCTGTCAGAATAGCGGATACTGAGAATCGGCGTCCGATATGGAATACTTAGAATGCTGTTGGATGGAAATAGTGAGACTGTCAGATGCGCGGAATACTAAGAATACTGTCGGATAGGGAATACTGTCGATAGGAATACTGAGAATATTGTCAGATAGGAAACTGAGAATCTGTCATATCGGGAAAACTGTCCGTAGGGAATACTGAGAATACTGTCAGATGGGAATACTGGAAAACTGTCAGCTAGGAAATACTGTCCGAATGGAGGGAATACTGAGAATACTGTCGGATAGGGAATACTGAAGAATGACTGTCATATAGGGAATACTGAAAGAATACTGTCAATGGTCATGACTGTCGGATAGGGAATACTGAGAATACTGTCAGATAAGGAATACTGAGAAGGCCTCTGTTGGATAGGGATACTGAGAATGCTGTTGGATAGGGAATACTGAGAAATACTGTCAGATAGGGACTACTGAGAATACTGTCAGATAAGGAGACTGAGAAACTGTCAGAATAGGGAGATACTGTTGGATAGGGAATACTGGAATGCTGTTGGATAGGCATACTATCCAACAGCATTCTATCCAACTATCCAGCATTCTAAATCCAAGCAGTCATTCTGTTGAATGCTGTTGGATAGGCATACTATAATAACTGTTAAGAGGGAATATCTGTCGGATAGGGATACTGAAATATGTCGTATAGGGACTACTGAGAATACTGTCGGATCGGGAATACTGAGAATACTGTCAGATAGGGAATACTGATAATACTGTCGAATAGGAAACTAGCCGAGAATACATCGATAGGGAATACTAAGAAAACGTCGGGTAGGGATATGATATAACGGTCAAATAGGAAATACTGAGAATACAATCGATAGGACAACTGAGAATACTGTCGCGCTAGTGAATACAGAGAATAGGGAATCTGAGAGTAATGGGTCTGATTTGAAGGTCATCCATCCAGTGCAGCGGGATGCTGTAAATTCATCCATCCAGGTCACGGTAGATCTGTAATATTCATCCATCGCAGGTCATGGTAAATATCTGTAATATTCATCCATCCAGGTCCTGGTATATCTGTAAAATTCTTCGCCAGTCCAGGGGTCATGGTAGATCTTAATATGTCATGTCATCGCAGGTCCGGTCTATCGGTAATATTCATTCCTCACAGGTCATGGGATTCTGTAATATTCATCCATCCAGGTCACGTATAAATCTGTAATATTCATCCATCCAGTCACGAGATATCTGTATAGTCCTTCATCCAGGTCACGGTATATCTGTAATAAATTCATTCATCCAGGTCAGCGGATATCTGTAATATTCATCCATCGCAGGTCACGGTATTCTGTATATTCATCCTCCTCTTTCAGTCTGAGTAATTCTGTATATTCACCATCCAGGTCATGGTATATCTGTAATTTCATTTCATCCATGTCACGGTATATCTGTTAATATTCATATCACATCCCGTCATTGTATATCTGTAATATTCATCCATCCAGGTCACGGTATAATCTGTATATTTCTCCTCATCCAGTCATGTGGTATATCTGTAATATTTTATCCATCCAGGTCATGGTATATCTGTAATATTCATATCATCCAGGTCAAGTCGGTATATCCTGTACATATTCATTCATCCAGGTCGCGGTATAAATCTGTAAGATTATCCTCGCATGTCCACGTAATATCTGAATAGTCATCATCCAGGTCACGGTATATCTGTAATATTCATCCATCCTGTCACGGTATATCTGTAATTTCAATCCATCAGGTCACGGTATATCTGTAATATTCAGTCATCGCGGTCATGGTATATCTGTAATATTTCATTCATCCATGTACGGTATATCTGTAATATTCACCATCGCAGGTCACGGTAATCTGTAATTTCATCCATCTCCGGTCAGGCGGATATCTGTAATTGCTTCATCCGGTCACTGTATAATTTTTTCTGTAATATTCATCCATCCAGGTGATGGTATTCTGTAATATTCATTCATATCCAGATGACGTTATATCTGTAATATTCTCCTCGCAGGTCACGGTATATATCTGTAATATTCATCATCTCAGGTCAACGGTATATCGTAATATTTCATCCATCCGGTCACGGTATATCTGTAATATTTCAATCCATCCCATGTCACGCGGTATCTCTGTAATATTCATCCATCATCGGTCATGGTATATCTGTAATATTCATCTCATCCATTATCACGGTATACTGTATATTCATCCATCCAGGTCAGACAGGTAATCTGTAATCTTCATCCATCCAGAGTCACAACGTATATCTGTATGTCATCGCATCCAGGTCCCGGTATATCTGGTCTAAATATTCATCCTCCCGGTCGACGGTAATCTTGTAATAATTCATCCCTCCAGGTCCGCGGTATATCTGTATATTCACCATCGCATGTCACGATATAATGTAATATTCATTCTGACCAGGTCACGGTATAATCTGTAATATGTCATTCATCCAGTCCGGTATAATCTGGTAATATTCATCATCCAGGGTCACGGTATATCTGTAATATTCATCCTCCAGGTCATGGTATATCTGTAATATTCATTCCATCGCCGGCCCTGGTATATCTGTATAATTCATTCAATCAGGTCACACGTGTATAATCTTTATATTAACCACATTCACCAGGTCATGGTATAATCTGTAATATTCATCCATCCCGGTCCGGTATATCCTGTAAATTCCTCGCCTCCGGTCATGGTATCAATCTGTATATTCATCGCATCATGTCACGGTATATCTGTAATATTCATTCATACTCAGGGCATGGTATAATCTTAATATTTATCCATCCAGGTCATGGTATATCTGTAATATCATTCATCCATTCGTCACGGTATATCCTGTAATATTCATTCTCGCAGGTCACGTTATAATCGTAATCATTCATCCATTCCAGGTCAGCGGTATTCTGTAAATTCATCGCATCTCAGGTCACGGTATAATCTGTATATTCATCCTCTCAGGTCATGGGATATCTGTAATAATTCATTCAGACATTCACCGGTATATCTGTACTAGTCATCCCTCCAGGTCACGGTATATCTGTACTATTCATTTCATTCCAGGTCACAACGGTATATCTTAATATTCATTCATCTCAGTCAACGGTATATCTGTAATATTCATCCATCCAGGTCACGGTATATTTAATATTCATCCATCCAGGTCGCGGTATATCTGTAATATTCATTCATCATGTCAAGGGTATATCTGTACTAGTCTAAAATCCATCCAGGTGATGGTATATCTGTAATATCATTCATCCAGATCACGGTATATCTGTAATATTCATCTCGCAGGGTCACCGGTCTATCTGTAATATTCATCCATCCAGGTCACGGTATATCGTATATTCATGCCATCCAGGTCACGGTCTAATCTGTAATATTCAGCCTCCAGGTCACGTTATATCTGTCATATTCATCCATCACTGTCATTGTATAATCTGTAATATTCATTCCTCCCGATCACGGATATCTGGTAATATCATTCCATCCAGGTCACGGTATCTCTGTAATATTCATCCATCCAGGTCACGGTATATCTGTAAGATTCATCCATCCAGGTCCCGGTATATCTGTATATTCATCCGATCCAGGTCCGGTATAAGCTCTGTAATTCTTCATACCAGCCATCACGGTATATCTGTAATATTCTCCTCCAGGTCCGGTATATCTGTATATTCATCCATCTCGGTCACGGTATATCTGTAATATCATCCATCTCGGTCACGGTATATCTGTAATATTCATCTATCCAGGTCACCTGTATATTCTGTAATATTCATCCATCCAGGTCACGGTATAATCTGGTAATTTCATACCATCCCGGTCACGGTAGATCTTTAATATTCATCCATCCAGGTCCGGTATAAATCTGTATATTCAGCTCCTCCAGGTCACGGTATAAATCTGTAATATTCATCATCCATGTCAGGCGGTATTCTGTAATAATTCATCCATCCAGGTCAGCGGTATATCTTTAATATTCATCCGTCGCAGTCCACGGTATACTTGTAATTTCATACCATCCAGGTCACAGTATATCTGTAATACTCATTGCCTCGCACGGTCAGCGGTATATCTGTAATTTCACCATCCAGTGTCATGGTATATTCTGTAATATCATGCTATTCCAGGTCATGTATATCTGTACTATTCATCATCAGGTCACTGTATAATCTCATTTAATATTCATCCATCGCAGGTCTGGTATATCGTAATATCATTCATCCAGGTCACGGATATCTGTAATATTCATTCATCCAGGTCATGGACTATGTTAATTTCATCTTATGCCAGGCTCGGCGGTATACTGTATATTCACTCACATCGCATGTCATGGACTATCTTTATATTCATTCCATCCGCATGTCACGGTATACTCTGTAAATTCATTCATCCAGGTCACGGTTATCTGTAATATTCAGTCATCCAGGTCATATATATCTGTAATAGTCATCCATTCCAGGTCATGGACTATCGTATATTCATCTCATCCAGGCATGGTATATCTGTATTTCATCCATCCGGTCCAACGGTTATCTGTAATATTCATCCATCCAGGTCAGCGGTATAAAGTCTGTAATTTGCTCATCCCAGGTCCCGGTATATCTGTAATATTCGCCATCCAGTGCATGTAATAATCTGTATATTCGTCCATA
>CM033470.1:5171356-5281672 GCA_019447015.1 Hymenochirus boettgeri
AAACAATATGGCAGCTCCTCCCCATATGTATAAATATACAGAGAAGGGATGTTCTGTACACACAATAAGCTATACCCTCATACTGTACTGTCTAAGTTGGAACTAGATGGATTAGTCTTTAATACAACCTCCAATACTATGTTATATGTAACAGTTATACAGACATTATGGGTAGGGTATAAGGTTGGACTAGATGACGTATGTCTTTATACAACCTCCAATACTATGTTACTATGTAAGTTTATACAGACATTATGGGTAGGTGTAAAGGTTGGACTAGATGGACTTATGTCTTTATACAACCTCCAATACTATGTTACTATGTAAACTGTTATACAGACATTAGGGTGGGTATAAAGGTTGGACTAGATGGACGTACGTTTATACAACCTCCAATACTATGTTACTATTTAACTGTTATACAGACATTATGTGGGTAATAGGTTGGACTAGATGGAGTAATGTCTTTATACATACCTCCATACTATGTACTGTTTAACTGTTATACAGACATTATGGGTAGGGATAAGTTTGGACTAGAT
Organism: Hymenochirus boettgeri; assembly: GCA_019447015.1. Classification (NCBI taxonomy): domain Eukaryota; kingdom Metazoa; phylum Chordata; class Amphibia; order Anura; family Pipidae; genus Hymenochirus; species Hymenochirus boettgeri. Next base: position 5,171,899 of record CM033470.1, read on the forward strand.
GGACGTATGTCTTTATACCAACCTCCAATACTATGTTACGTGTAAGTTTACAGACATTATGGGTAGTGGTATAAAGGTTGGACTAGATGACTATATCTTTATACAACCCTCCAATACTAGTTACTATGTAACTGTTATACAGACATTGGGTAGGGTATAAAGGTTGACTAGATGGACGTATGTCTTTAACAACCTCCAATACTATGTTACTATGTAACTGTTATACAGACATTATGGGTAGGGTGTAAAGGTTGGACTAGATGACGTATGTCTTTATCAACCTCCAATACTATGTTACTATGAACTGTTATACAGACATTATGGGTCGGTTATAAAGGTTGGACTGATGACATATGTCTTATACAACCTCCAATACTATGTTACTTGTACTGTTATACAGACTTATGGGTAGGTATAAAGGTTGGACTAGATGGACTATTTCTTATACAACCTCCAATACTGTTACTAATGTAACTGTTATACAGACATTATGGGTAGGGTATAAAGGTGGACTAATGGACGTAATTCTTATACAACCTCCAATACTATGTTACTATTACTGTTATACAGACATTATGGGTAGGGTATAAAGGTTGCTAGATACGTATGTCTTTATACAACCTCCAATACTATGTTACATGTAACTGTTATACAGACATTATGGGTAGGGTATAAAGGTTTGGGACTAGATGGACGTATATCTTTATACACCTCCAATCCTATGTTACTATGTAACTGTTATACAGACATTAGGGTATGGTAGTAAAGTTGGACTAGATGGACGTATGTCTTTATCAACCTCCAATACTATGTTACTATGTAACTGTTACATACAACATTATGGGTTAGGTGTATAAAGGTTGGACTAGATGGACGATGTCTTTATACACATCCAATACTAGTTACTATGTACTGTTATCAGACATTATGGGTAGGGTATAAAGGTTGGAACTGATGGACGTATGTCCTTTATACAACCTCCAATACTATGTTATTATGTAACTGTTATACAGACATTAATGGGTAGGGTAAAGTTTGGCTAGATGGACATGTCTTTATACAACTCCATACTAGTGTTACTTAACTGTTACAGACTATGGTATGGTATAAGGTTGGACTAGAGACGTATGTCTTTATACAACCTCCAATACTATGTTACTATGTAACTGTTATCAGACATTATGGGTAGGGTATAAAGGTTGGACTAGATGGACGTATGTCTTATACACCTCCAATACTATTTCTATGTAACTGTTATACGACATTATGGGTAGGGTTAAACAGGTTGGTACTGAGATGGAGACAGTCTTCTATAACACCTCAATACTATGTTACTATGTACGTGCTGTAGTAGTAGGAGTCATAGGAGGGAAAAGGGGGGGGGGGACAGACATTATGGGTAGGTATAAAGGTTGGGCTAGATGACGTATGTCTTTATACAACCTCCAACTATGTTACTATGTAACTGTTACCACAGACATTATGGGTAGGGTATAAAGGTGGACTAGATGGACGTATGTCTTTATACAACATCCAATACTAGTTACCTATGTAACTGTTACAACAGACTTAGTGTAGGGTAAAGGTTGGACTAGATGGACGTATGTCTTTAACAAATCCAATACTATTTACTATGTAACGTTATACAGACATTATGGTAGGTATAGTTGGATAGATGGACGTACGTCTTATACAACCTCCAATACTATGTGTATATGTAACTGTTATACAGACATTATGGGTAGGGTATAAAGGTTGGACTAGATGGACGTATGTCTTTATACAACCTCCAATACTATGTTTATTTGTAACTGTTATAAGACTTATGGGTAGGTATAAGGTTGGATAGAGGCGTATGTCTTTATACAACCTCCAATACTATGTTACTATGTAACTGTTATACAGACATTATGGGTAGGTATAAAGGTTGGACTAGATGGACGTATGTCTTTATAACAACCTCCAATACTATGTTTACTATGTAACTGTTATAACAGACTTATGGGTAGGGTATAAAGGTTGGACTAGATGGACGTATGTTTTATACACCCTCCATACTATTTACTATGTAACTGTTATACAGACATTATGGTAGGGTAATAAAGTTTGAACTAGATGGACGTTATGTCTTATACAACCTCTAATACTATGTTACTATGTACTGTTATAACAACATTATGGGTAGGGTATAAAAGGTTGGGGCTGATGGACGTATGTTCTATACAACCTCCAATACTATGTTTACTATGTAACTGTTACACAGACATATGGGTAGGGTATAAAGGTTGGACTAGATGGACGTATGTCTTATACAAATCCAATACTATGTTTACTATGTAACTGTTATAACATACTTATGGGTAGGGTATAAAAGGTTGGACTAGATGACGTATGTCTTATACAACCTCTAATACTATGTTACTATGTATGTTATACAGACATTATGGGTAGGGTATAAGGGTTGGCTAGATGGACGTATGTCTTTATACAACCTCCAATACTATGTTACTATGTAACTGTTACACAGACATTATGGGTGTGGTATAAAGGTTGGACTAGATGGACGTATTCTTTTATACAACTCCAATACTATGTTACTATGTAACGGTTACACGCATATGGGGTAGGGTATAAAGGTTGGACTAGATGGATATGTCTTATAACAACATCCAATACTATGTTACTAGTAACCTGTTTACAGACATTATGGGTAGGTATAAAGTTTGGACTAGATGGACGTATGTCGTTATACAACCTCCAAGTACTTGTTATTATGTAACTGTTATACAGACATTATGGGTAGGGTATAAAGGTTGGACTAGATGGACGTATGTCTTTATACACCCTCCATACTATGTTACTGTTGTAACTGTTATACAGACATTATGGGTAGGGTATAAAGGTGGACTAATGGACGTATGTCTTATACAACCTCCAATACTAGGTTACTATGAACTGTTATACAGACATTATGGGTAGGGTATAAAGGTTGGACTAGATGGACGTAATGTCTTTATACAACCTCCATACTATGTTACTATGTAATGTTATTACAGACATTATGGGTAGGGTATAAAGGTTGGACTAGATGGACGTATGTCTGTATACAAACTCCAATACTATGTTACTATGTAACTGTTATACAGACACTTATGGGTAGATATAAAGTTGGACTAGATGGACGTGGTGTCTTTATACACCCCCATACTATGTTACTATGTAACTGTTATACAGACATTATTGGTAGGGTATAAGGTTGGACTAGATGGACGTATGTCTTTATACAACCTCCAATACATTGTACTATGTAACTGTATGGGTAGGGTATAAAGGTTGGACTAGATGGACGTATGTCTTATACAACCTCCATACTATATTACTATGTAACTGTTAGAAAGGACATTATGAGTAGGTTTAAAGGTTGGACGAGATGGACGTATGTCTTTATAAACCTCCAATACCTAAGTTACTATAATAACTGTTATACTATATACTATGTAGTACATACTGTACTGCCTAAGGGAACCACTACGGCGCTCCCACCATATGTATAAATATAAATATACAAGAAGGATGTTCTGTACCACAATAAGCTATACCCTCATACTGTACTGTCTAAGGGAAACACTATAGCAGCTCCCACCCATATGTATAAATATACATAGAAGGAATGTTCTGTACACACAATAAGCTATACCCTCATACTGTACTGTCTAAGGGAAACAATATGGCATCTCCCACCCATAAGTATAAATATACAGAGAAGGAATGTTCTGTACATACCATAAGCTATATCTTCATACTGTACTGTCTAAGGGAAACAATATTGCAGCTCTCACCCATATGTATAAATATACAAGAAGGAATGTTCTGTACACACAATAAGCTATACCCTCATACTGTACTGTCTAGGTAACAATGGGGCAGCTCCTCCCACCCAATGTATAAATATACAGAGAAGGAATGTTCTGTACACACAATAAGCTATACCTCATACTATACTGTCTAGGGAAACACTATGGCAGCTCCTCCCCATGTATAAATATAATATACAGAGAAGGAATGTTCTGTACCACAATAAGCTATACCTTATACTGTACTGTCTAAGGGAAACACTATGGCACTCCTCCCCATATGTATAAATATAAATATACAGAGAAGGAATGTCGTACACACAATAAGCTATACCCTTATACTGTACTGTACTGTCTAAGGGAAACCTATGGCAGCTCCTCCCCATATTATAAATAAAATATACAGAGAAGGAATGTTCTGTCCACCATAAGCATATCCCTATACTTTACTGTCTAAGGGAACAATATGGCAGCTCCCACCCATATGTATAAATACAGTGAAGGAATGTTCTGTACATACAATAAGCATACCCTCATACTGTACTGTCTAAGGGAAACACTATGGCAGCTCCTCCCCATATGTATAATATAAATATACAGAGAAGGAATGTTCTGTACACACAATAAGCTAACCTTCATACTGTACTGTCTAAGGGAAACACTATGCAGCTCCTCCCCATATGTTAAATATACAGAGAAGGAATTTTCTGTACAACACAATAAGCTATACCATCATACTGTACTGTCTAAGGGAAACAATATGGCAGCTCCCACCCCTATGTATAATATACAGAGAAGGAATGTTCTGTACACACATAAGCATCCCCATACTGTCTGTCTAAGGGAACAATATGGCAGCTCCCCACCCATATGTGGCAGCAGCAAGAGAGTGACCTCCTGGATTTTGTGTTTTTCTTCAGTCCTGGCCCTTGTTGGGTCCAGGGAAGGTGCCGTTATTCTGCTTCCCTATACCGTATAGCAGATATTTCCTTGTATCCTCTCCCCCCTGAGGCCTGTTAATGGGTAAAAAGAAGCCCAGTACTGACTTGGAAGCCATGGAGGGGGAAGAAGCCCTGAGCTCCCTAAGGAGGTCGGAGAGACACACGGTGGGACAAAACACGTCTGTGTCTAAGGCTAAGAGAAGGAAGAGAAAAGGAAGTTTTTGAAGAGAATTTAAGAAAGTGGAAGTAAAAACACAGAAAGGCCCCCATCTGGGGAACATGGACCATATGGAAGAGGCAGATTCCAGGGCTGTGCTGACTCCCCATGCTGGGTAGGAAACACAGACGCTGATAACATGGAGACCGCTGGGGTTGTAGTAACGATGCACAGGAGGTGGAAGTGTTGAGTGAGCTGACGGCCTGTGACTCCCTAGCAAAGGAAATGGCGAACAGGCTCTGGAGGAGGCTGAACAGTGAACCAGGCCCTGCTGGAGCAGGTAGAGAGAACTCCATGGGGGAGGAGCCTGAGTGCACTGGGACTGAATGAAGGAGAGGGGAGAAGAGGAAAAGAACATGTGATCAGCAGGAGAACAGGAGGAAATCCAAAAGCCTTAAGGCGATGGCCGTGCTGAGCAGGAGGAAGGAAGAGATAGAGCAGCACATTGCTGCAAAAATCACCCGTTTGAATGGAAAGAGCGCGGATAAGAGAAATAACAGCATCAGGAAACTTCATTACCTAACCAGGGAGTTGAGAGGTGGAGAAGAAAATTAAAGGGCGGTGGAGGTTATTGGACCCTGGGAAGAGACTTGTAGAAATAAAACTTTCTGAAGAATGGAGTCTGGTAAACATGGAAAAGAGACTGGAAACCGAGACGGGAACGTCCCAGAAAAAAGACCCACGGAGAGGAGGACTTAACCCAACGGACCCTAATAACGTATCTAATTGTTGTGCGAGATGGTGGTGGTGAGAAAGGTTTAGGGTGCAGGGGGACCCCAAGAGAGACCCAATGTTTGGGAGCCAGGAGTTGTTTGAAGAGGGGCGAGACCACTGCTGGGAGTGAGGTGTTTAAGAGAAGAATGTGGTGAAATCCGGTGGGTTGGGGATAAGACAAGACCCCAAACAGAGCTTTATTGCCAGGGCGTTTATTAATGGAGTCAATGGGTTTCACTGTAAATGACGTATTCGCTCTGATCAGCCAATCAGAGACGGAGTTTGATGTGAGTTTTAAACTGTCCCAGGGATTGGAGGCGTTTTGGTGTAATATGGGAATTGAAAAGATCCTCAATGTGGAAGGTTTCCAGGTATTCAATCACAAAGCCAGAAACTAAAATGTAACAACGCCTTTAAAATGAATCCATCCCACCGGAGGATATCCTGGTCTGGCTAAGGAGGCAGTGCTCATCCTGTCCCACTCACCAAAGTGTATGATGAGGATGGGTTCTGGGCGGGGGGATGGAGAGTCCAGGTGAGACTGTCAGTCACCCTAATGTACCCAGGCACCTACCTGTCTTTCTTTATTGGAAGGGAAAGGGAGTGTGTTATTACCCTGGGCAACCACCCTGTGTTTTAAATGTGGCTCTAACCGTCACCTAGTGAGTATGTGCAACCGTCCAGCGTTGTATAATGTGTGGGGGATTGGGGTCACACCAGAAAGAATGTGATCAGATCGTGCAATCTGTGCCTACAGCTGGGCCACTCCCACAATAGTGCCCCCCGAGGCCTGCATAATATCTCAAATCCTGCCCAACCCTGGAAAAGGAACTGACCCCAACCCAAGATCCTTCACAAGCCAGAGACCCCCGGGGGAGATGGGGCGAGAGGACAGATGAGGTTCAGACCTCAGTGGTCAATCTGGGGGAGACAATGAGGGGGAGTGGGAAGTGGTTAAAAGGAGAACCAAGGCTGTAAAGCAGAAACCCGACAGTGTTGTCCACCGCCAATAGGTACGAGATCCCAGTGGGAAAAGCTGGGCAGATTCCTCAGAGGAGGCAGAAGAATTGGAGAGATGGAGGCTGAGGAGAGAAGGAGACAGATAAAGATGGTGGAGAGGGAGTTGAGTTGGGATCAGACAGCGTGCAGAGTTTAATATGGATATAGAGTTAAAGGGGAAAGGAAACATTAGGAAAGAGAGAGGGAATAAAAAGAGAAGGAAGGAAAAAAGAGAGAGAAAGAGAAAAACCTAGAGGAGGACTGGGAATCCCTAGATGAGGATGAGTTGAAGGACCTTGATAGTCGACCCTCAAAGCAGAAAGGTAAGGGTCCAAGTTAAGAGATACGTGATGGAGAGGGAGACAGGGAGGGGAATCAGAAAAAAACAAAATGATGATGATTTTTCCTTTATCTTCTGCACCATAACGTCTGTAGCATTAAATCTCCAAGGCGAGGTTCTTGGCCTATGAATATCTAAAAGATCTGAGCCAATATAATGTTCTACAGGAGACCAGATTAACCACAAGTGCAGAGCTGTATAGGGCAAAGAAAGAGTGGGGTTCAGGCCCGTCGTTTTGGTCCATAGGGTCAGAACCCGCGGGGAATTGGGATTCTATTTAAAGGGATACCCCAGTTTGAAGTCACCAGGCTGGTGGAAATTGCAGTTGGACGGTGTTTACTCTTGGATATAAAGTTTTAAAGACAGAGTATTGCGTCTGATAAATGTATATGGGCCCCAAACCACAGGGGAAAGGAAGAGACTTCTCCTAGAAATCAAACCTTATCTTTATACTTCCATCCCCACTATATTGTCTGGGGACTTCATCAGGTGATGAGAGCAGGACAGGCAGGAAGGTTTAATAATATGAGGGTCTCTTCTTTAGAGATTTAATATCACAAGTGGGATTAAATGTGTGTCGACTTTGGGGAAGGAAAGGAAAGCCACATACTCTGTGCCGGTAGGATGCCGTTTGCATGATTTTTATAAAGGAAGGTGGAACGTTCTCTGATATTAAGGAGACTGTGGTGAGTTTTCGGACCATCTGGCCATCTCTTTTTGTTATGGGGTAGCAGAAGCCCCACGGAAGGGAAAAGGCTTGTGGAGTTGGGAGCAGAAAAATCTGGAGGGAGAGGAGGTAAAGAAGAGTTTTAGTGCCTTTTATATGCCCAATTAACAAAGACAGAGTTTTATCTCACAACGTCTTCATGGTGGAGGGAACCAAGAAGGAAATTTCTACCTATTTTAAGTCTCGATCATTAAACAGGGAGAGCCAAAGACAAATGAAGTATCAGTCTTTAAGGAAGAAGCTGGAAGTCTGTATTTCAGATGGGGCAGATGCTGGAAAGTTGCTGAATTGAAATCTCGATGAAGCAATATCATACAGTCGTTACAAGAGTTTGGTTCTGGAAGGGATTATGGGAAGTCTGTTTCACCGGACCCTTGCCAGAATTGTAATGAAACTGTTAAAAAGAGCAAGTAGAGGGTTCTTATGGACCAAGAAAGGAAACATGCAGAGTTCCAGGAGGGGATTTTGGGGGTGTAGGAGAACACTATGCCAATTTCTTTAACAAAAACTATGATAAAGGAAAAGATGGACAATTTCTTAAAGGCAATGTCTGGTCCAGACACCACACATGTGGTTTTTTTCTACTCTGACTGCAGAATAACACAGAAGAAATAGAGTTAGAGATCAGTAATTTACACAGTAAAAAGGCTCCATCCAGATGGGTTGACATCAGAGTTTATAAAACCTTAAAGATCTTTTGGCTCCAACCCTGGCTCAGGTTTTAACGAATGTCTAAACGAAGGTTCCTTACCCCCTCAATGGAAGTTTCCTCTCTTATCCTTCTGTCTAAGGGAAGGACGGGAGACGTGTTGAGAACTGGAGGCCAATCACTTTGCTCAATACAGATAGGAAGTTGTTGGCGAAGGTTTCTTTTCTCTCGTCTTGTTCAGTTTTAGACGTGTTACTTTCTCCTTTCAATTCTGTCAGTGAGAGGGAGAAATACTTTGGGGCAGTCCTGTCAATAAGAGAAGCCCTTGAAGAATGTAAAGCCCGGTGGAATAAGTTCTGCTATGTATAGACCAGCCAGGCCTTGACAGAGTAAACCATCAATATTTATGGGCAGTTTGTCAAAATATGGGATCCCTACAAAGTTTATCAGTTGGTTATGTTTCCTATACAAAGGGGCAACATGCTCCCCGCTGATTAATGGCTGGCAAGGAGAGGAGTTTGAGGTGGAGCAGGGGTAAGACAAGGCTGCCCTCTGACCCTCTCTTGTACAGTTTGGCCATTGACCCTTTCCTTCGGTTGCTAGAGATGGTATTAAGGAGGGTATAAGCTTCCCCTGGTCGAATGTTAAATGTAATAGCCTATGCAGACGATGTGACCATTGTAATATCTAATCCTGCTGAGGAGGGCGCTATAGTGAACACATCACAAGTTACTCTGAGGCCTCGGTTCTCTAGTTAACCATGAAAGTCAGAAGCTTTCTGGTGTCTGGACAATGAACCAACTTTCCATCTCCATAGAATTTCCCAGTGACCCCTAATCAATTAAGATCTGGGGATTCGATTTGGGAAGAGGACAATGGTGAAGTAAACTGGAAAGAGAAATTAGATATCGGGATGGGTAAAATAAAAAACGGTGGAAATCCTGGAGTTGTCCTATTTGGAGAGAGTTAAAGTCATTAAGAACTTACCTGGTACCAACCTTCCTGTTTGTTTCCTGTATTTTCCCATTGCCAGAAGCTTTTTATACTCAGATATTCATTTGTTTTTCCAAATGCTGTGGGGGAGCAGATTGAACCCAGTAAGCGGGGGGTCACCTACCTAAGGCGAAGGAGGGAGGTTTGGGATGTTGTGTCCTGTTGCATTTTTTGGACTATGTTCCTAAGTATAATTTTGGATGTTTGATGCAGACAACAACTCCCTATGGGAAATAGTGTAAAGGCTCAGGTGTCGCCCTTTATTAAGGACTGGTTATTGGGATTCGGGTGAAACAGGTCCTGTACGAGGATATCACCTTTCCCCCCATTTGACTTTAGGGTTAAAGATGTTGAGAAGATGGGGCATCAGTGTGTCCGAACTTACCTCAATGTCACGGAAAGAATTGTATGTTACAGGTGTTACAGTCACATTTTATTGTCCTACCAGTTCTGAAAGACTGTCCCAGTGATGTACAGCCAGAGAGTTTGCAGTATCTAACCAGTAAGAGGTTCCCCCCAAAACTACAAGATACTGCATGGCTGACTCTCCAAGGGAAACTGTATGTAGGGGAAATACAAATATATCAATGTGGCAGATGAGAATGTCCTTGGGGCTGTAAATCAGAGAATCCCAGGAACATTTCCTTATTGTTTGTCCCATCGCAAAGACATTGTGGGAACAAGTAGGTAAAGCTCTAGTCTCAATTTGGGGGGTTTATCCTACCAGGAAGCAGCATATGAGTTACAAATAGAAACCCAGCTGTAAATAGAGAACCATGTGCATTATTATAGCTATAATACGGTATTACCTATGGCAAGCCAGATGTAAAAAACTATCTGTGCAGAGAGGATGTTTGGATTGGCAGTTAGAGCCGCACAGAGTGACATTAGGTTTATTAAAATGATAGATATGAAAAGGAGGAAAGGGGAACTATGGGATCATATCAATTAATGGAATATCTCTTAAATTGAATTGTATTTATATTGCAAATTGTGTTGATAATATTTTGAATGTAATTTTGTAAGTGTTTTATGAATAAAAAAATTCCCACCCATATGTTATAATATAAATATACAGAGAAGGAATGTTCTGTACACACAATAGCTATCCCCTCATATTTGTACTGTTCTAAGGAAACAATATGGCAGCTCCCACCCATATGTATAATATAAATATACAAGAAGGAATGTTCCGTACAAACAAAAGCTATACCTCATACTTACTGTCTAAGGGAACAGTATGGCAGCTCCCACCCAATATTATAAATATAAATATACAGAGAAGAATGTTCTGTACACACAATAAGCTATACCCTCATACTGTACTGTCTAAGGGAAATAATATGGCAGCTCCCACCCATATTTATAATATAAATATACGAGAAGGAATGTTCTGTACACACAATAAGCTATACCCTCAGATGTACTGTCTAAGGGAAACAATATGCAGCTCCCACCCATATGTATAAAATATATAATACAGAGAAGGAATGTTCTGTACACACATAAGCTACCCTCATACTGTACTGTCTAAGGGAAACACTATGGCAGCTCCCACCCATATGTATAAATATAAAGAGAAAGTAATGTTCTGTCATACAATAAGCTATACCCTCATACTGACTGTCTACGGGAAACAATATGGCAGCTCCCACCCATATGTATAAATATAAATATAAGAGAAGGAATGTTCTGTACACACAATAAGCTATACCCTCATACTGTACTGTCTAGGGAAACAAATGGCAGCTCCCATCCATATGTATAAATATAAATATACAGAGAAGGAATGTTCTGTACACACATAAGCTATACCCTCATACTGTACTGTCTAAGGGAAACAATATGGCAGCTCCCCACCATATGTATAAAATAAATATACAGAGAAGGAATGTTCTGTACACACAATAAGCTATACCCTCATACTGTACTATCTAAGGGAAACACTATGGCAGCTCCCACCCTATGTATAAATATAAATATACAGAGAAGGAATGTTCTGTACACACAATAAGCTATACCCTCATACTGTACTGTCTAAGGGAAACAAATGGCAGCTCCTCCCCATAGTTATAAATATACAGAGAAGGGATGTTCTGTACACACAATAGCATACCCTCATACTGTACTGTCTAAGGAAACAATATGGCAGCTCCACCCATATGTATAAAAATAAACTACGAGAGAGGAATGTTCTGTACACACAATAAGCTATATCCTCATACTGTACTGTCTATGGAAACAATATGGCAGCTCCCACCCATATGTATAAATATACAGAGAAGGAATGTTCTGTACACACAATAAGCTATACCCTCATACTGTACTGTCTAAGTGAAACAATATGGCAGCTCCCACCCACATGTATAAATATAAATATACAGAGAAGGAATGTTCTGTACACACATTAAGATATACCCTCATACTGTACTGTCTAAGGGACTTTATAGTTACTATCAGTTACTTTAAGAATTAAGAAGGGAATTTTGTCCCATCATTTAATTTATCTTTCATCAGACTTTTGTTTAGGAACCTTCCTGCCTTTCCCTGCCCGGACCACAAGTGGCTATACTCTGGGCAGCGCTACGCAGCATCACACAAATCTGTCTGTCTGCTGTCACATCTTAATCCTGCCACACTTTTTTCTTTAGACAACAATGAACAGCGCTAAACCCTGATTGATTGGCCGGTCGGGGATCCATGAACGGAATCTAACAGCAGAATATCAAACAGACGTGGAAAAATCAATCTTATCTGCTCTCTGCCTTGTGGGAACCTTACGGCACTTGGGAGGAGAGAGAGAGAAAATTGTGACATGGCTGAACTGTATTCATTCACTGAGAAGCGTCAGCACGTGGGGGTCATTATCAAAGTAATACACTTGTCGATTATATTTTTTGTGTCCTTGTCATTGGTTACCAAATATACCGATAAACAGAGCTGCCAAACCGATGTCAGAGATATCTGTACTGAAGTAATGAAGGTATAAGAGGGATTTCTCAAAATCAAGCAACTTGGTACAATTTCAAAACAATTCGAAAAATTAAAGCTACAAATATGCAACAACATTTTAAGGGAAACAATATGGCAGCTCCCACCATATGCATAGATATAAATATACAGAGAAGGAATGTTCTGTACACACAATAAGCTATACCCTCATATTGTACTGTCTAAGGGAAACAATATGGCAGCTCCTCCCCATATGTATAAATATACAGAGAAGGAATGTTCTGTACACACAATAAGCTGTACCCTCATACTGTACTGTCTAAGGGAAACAATATGGCAGCTCCCACCCATATGTATAAATATAAATATACAGAGAAGGAATGTTCTGTACACACACTAAGCTATACCCTCATACTGTACTGTCTAAGGGAAACAATATGGCAGCTCCCACCCATATGTATAAATATAAATATACAGAGAAGGAATGTTCTGTACACACAATAAGCTATACCCTCATATTGTACTGTCTAAGGGAAACAATATGGCAGCTCCCACCCATATGTATAAATATACAGAGAAGAATGTTCTGTACACCCACAATAAGCTTATACCATCATAATGTATGTCTAAGGGAAACAATATGGCAGCTCCCACCCATATATATAAAAATATACAGATAATGAATGTTCTGTACACACAATAAGCTATACCCTCATACTGTACCGTCTAAAGGAAACAATATGGCAGCTCCCACCTATATGTATAAATATACAGAGAAGGTATGTTCTGTACACACAATAAGCTATACCCTCATACTGTACTGTCTAAGGGAAACAATATGGCAGCTCCCACCCATATATATACATCTAAATATACAGAGATGGAATGTTCTGTACACACAATAAGCTATACCCTCATACTGTACTGTCTAAGGGAAACAATATGGCAGCTACCAACCATATATATAAATCTAAATATACAGAGAAGGAATGTTCTGTACACACAATAAGCTATACCCTCATACTGTACTGTCTAAGGGAAACCCTATGGCAGCTCCCACCCATATGTTAAAATATAAAATACAGAGAAGGAATGTTCTGTACACACAATAGATATACCCTCATACTGTACTGTCTAAGGGAAACAATATGCAGCTCCCACCATATGTATAATATAATATACAGAGAAGGAATGTTCTGTACACACATAAGCTATCCCTCATACTGTACTGTCTAAGGGAACAATATGGCAGCTCCCACCCATATGTATAAATATAAATATACAGAGAAGGAATGTTCTGTGTATACAATAAGCTATACCCTCATACTGTACTGTCTAAGGGAAACAATATGGCAGCTCCCACCCATATGTATAAATATAAATATACAGAGAAGGAATGTTCTGTACATACAATAAGCTATACCCTCATACTGTACTGTCTAAGGGAAACATATGGCAGCTCCACCCATATGTATAAATATAAATATACAGAGAAGGAATGTTCTGTACACACAATAACTATACCCTCATACTGTACTGTCTAAGGGAAACAATATGGCATCTCCACCCATATTTATAAATATAATATACAGAGAAGGAATGTTCTGTACACACAATAAGCTACCCTCATACTGTACTTCTAAGGGAAACAATATGGCAGATCCCCCCCATATGTATAAACATAAATATACAGAAAGGAATGTTTCTGTCTATACAATAAGCTATACCCTCATACTGTACTGTCTAAGGGAAACAATATGGCAGCTCCCACCCATATGTATAAATATACAGGGAAGGAATGTTAGAATACTACTTTCTTATACACCTCTATCATTATATAAGGTATAAACAGTGACTGTGTATCACGGGGTTAATATGTTTCCATTGAACGATTTACAGAGAGAAATAGAAACATTGAATCTCCATAGACAGAATAATAATAATAAGCAATTTCCCACTGACAGACGTGACCATAAATCCTCCCACGTTGCGAATATTTGTTTGGACCCTTCGGAGGGATTTTTGGGGATGGAAATGAGATGTGGTCGATACTTTATAAGCAAATTGCTCTTTACGTGAGAGCGATAAGTCTTCATATAACAAACGGATAACTGGGTCGGGCATGTGTCACATACGTGGCTGGGAAAGAACGACTGTCTGCTGTCACATGTGCAATGAGCTTTTCTCTCCAATCAGAAACAACTTTATTGCATTGAAAGCCCCAGTCTAGTTGTGAGTCTCCTCTGTCCCTATGTAGCAATGAAACACTCCACTGCCTTCAAAGTGTATTGGCTTTAAACGTCTTCACTGCCACACCAATGTAATTGGGTTCTAAAACAGCACACGTAACACATTCCTTTCTGCAATTAAGGTTTCAAACTAAATTCAGAGATCCCCTTATTGGCTATTGGGTTTGTCTTGTCGTGTAACTGTTTTAATGTTTTGATTGGCTAATGGTTAGTCTAGACAAGTAAATATTCTAATTGGCTACAGGTTGGTGTAAAGGTCCCTATACACAGCATTGATATTCCAATCCGATCGAAGAAAAAAATGTGATCAGTAATGATGGACACAATACCGAACTCGGACTATTCAAACTAGTCCGTTTTTCAGACTTGCGGCTCTATTTTCGATAATTATCGAAAAAATTGATAATTATCGAATTTACGAGCCGTTCGCTAACCCTAGAATGTATCATTCGGTAACCCTTGAAAGTATCGTCGGGTTTCGATAATCCTCTCATTTATAGTTCTATTTTCGCTAACCCTAGAATGTATTGTTCGCTAACCCTAGAAAGTATTGTTCGCTAACCCTAGAAAGTATTGTTTAGATTTCGATAACCCTTTCATTTATAGTTCTATTTTCGGTAACCCTAGAATGTATCATTCGGTAACCCTAGAAAGTATTGTTCGCTAACCCTAGACTGTATTGTTCGGTAACCTTAGAATTGGCCTTAATCCTCAAATGTAGCTTAAGCAACTCTGACAATTGCCCGATCATGAAGTAAGAAGTGTTTAAACAGGTTTTGGTGACAGTGACATGTTCCCCAGACCATTTCCCAGGTGCCACAGCCATTACCAGTCACAACTGCTATTTTATCTGTAAACCATCCGAACTTTTCGAACTATTAGCTCCCCCTACTATAATGGGTTAGTTTTCGAACTTTCAAACTTTTACTAAAGTTTGAAAAGTGATAGAACTTTTTGAAGTTCGGCCACCGTAATGATCAGGCAAGATGGAAAATCTTATATCAAC
This sequence comes from Hymenochirus boettgeri, assembly GCA_019447015.1. Lineage (NCBI taxonomy): Eukaryota > Metazoa > Chordata > Amphibia > Anura > Pipidae > Hymenochirus > Hymenochirus boettgeri. The sequence continues at coordinate 5,187,540 of CM033470.1, forward strand.
CCCATCTACCAGAACTACACGGTCCGTAGTTTTTAAGCTGAAATCAACAGAAGAAAATCAACAGGAATTCATCTGATCGGATTTTCAACCAATCGTTTGGACAGCCAAAAAAACACTGGACCGTGTAATTTGATTCACTGCAGGTTGATTTAGAAATGTTATTTTTCTAATGTTCTGATTACAGGTTAAGCTAAACATGTTATTTCTCCAACACATAGGAAAAAAAAAACATTCTTTATGAAATTTCATGCAAGCAATTACTAGTTGCAGAAAAAATTCTGACCAATATTCCCTCACACTTGACTGAGCTATCACACTGTCTGGTTGGAATTTTGACCCATATGTACCTAACATTAGAAGGAACTAAACAGAATTGGACACTGAGACCTCGGTCTATAGAAGAAAGTCCCCCTTCTCCCATATAGGCAATAGTGGGCCTAACGTCTGAGATGGGATCTGGGTCCTACTCAGAATGAGATGGGATCTGGGTCCTACTAGAGATGGACGAACTTCCAAAAGTTTGGTCCATTTTCGAACTGTCGAACTATATGGAAAGTTCGAAAACGGACCCATTAAAGTGAATGGGAGTCAAATAGTTTAAAAAGTTCTAATGAAATACAATTAAAATATCAATGGTAACTTAATGTAAATGGCTGTGGGACCTGGGAAATGGTCTGGGGAACATGTTCCAATATCCAGGACTTTCGAAAAATCTATTTTATTCTCACGCGTGCTACTTTCGAGTTCTCATGTTCGGACATTCGATAATTATCCCATGAACGACTCACAGATTGTTCGATTTTCGAATTTGATAATTATCAAAAGTCCGGAAAGTTCGAAAGTCCGAGAAATCCAGGTCCGGTATAGTTAGAGATGTCCGAGTCCGTTTGAACTCGATAAGTTGGGCTCAAGCTCGGGTTCGAGTTTGAGTTCTAGTCCATCTCTACTCAGAACCACTCGGTTCCGAAAACTGAACATTCCGTCCGAACGGATTTTGGGACTATAGTCTGTATTTTAGAGGGTTACTGATCACCCAAGTAACCCTTGAAAACACGATCGTAAACTGGAAAGTTGCTCCAATCGTATTTTCAAGGGTTATCGAACGTTTGAGTTTATTTACGAAGGTTACTGAAAATAACCTTGATCGTTCGATAACCCTTGATAATACGACCTGAAACTCGAAAGTAGTTTCAATTGTATATTCGAGGGTCATTGACCATTCAAGGTTATTTTCGGTAACCTTCGAAAATAACCTTGAACCCCCAGAAGTGTTTTCTGTTCTTGCTTTAAGGTTTTTCCCGAGTTCCGTGAATCTGAAAACAGAATGAAACTTTCGAGTTTCACCCATCTCTATGTATAACCTATAGTAATGCAAATTGCAAAGTGCCTTACAGCCATTCACAGTGAACATTAAACACAAATATCCTTTGATGTGTGAAATTACATTACAGACCAATTACAGGGCATTTTTGTAGCACTGAAAGGCAAGACGAGTGTGTTTGAAAAATGCAGACACCTATAACATGATACAAGGGGAGAATGTATAGAGACCCATGAGATTTCACGTCCAATATGGGGAAAGTCTTGAGGTCCCATTTTTCAAGTAAGCACTAAATTATAGACGGAATACCAGCTACACTATTTACAGACATGTCATTTAGATGTGTGGACAATAAACGTTTAATATTGAGTTTTTGAATTTGTTACAGTTGACAGAAGGGCCTATTAAGAGGTTGATCACAAGACTACAAGCTGGTGAAAGCAGGAAGTGTGACAAACACATGTGGGTGGCCACACGTTGTGCACTGCAATCTGATTTCAGAGAGCTTGCGATCACCATTTTATTCTTTATTTTTTGCAAATCCATTGGGCTCCGATAATGGGATATTAATGGAAACGTACTGCATTGGCGCATTGCAGTGTGGCCACATCCTTACTCTCCTCAGACTCTATATTCGGTCGTCTTCATCCTCAGTTTCATTCAGGGAAATACAATCACCCCTGTAATAAACATTTACAAAGAATTCTGGGTAAAGGAATCATAATAAAAATGGATGTTACTATGTTACTTTTCCATCTGTACAAAACAGATAAGTTCAAAATGTCTCTGAAGTGGCCCAGCCCCCCAAACAATGCTGTCAATGCTTCGATTGCTTTTATTCTGTTCTATAGATTTGAACAATGTGCATCTTATCCTGCAATCGAATGTTCGTGTTGGGTAATAATAATTATCCGGATGTGCGGGGTCTTTGTCATTGTCACACACACACACACACACACACACGCCTGTCTGGCTATCTACTTATCAGTTGTCGAAAAATGAACTCCGAATAGCCAAAAAGTAGAATAAAACAGAATGGAGAAGGAGGATTAGTGAACATAAATACAGCACACACTAAAATACTGTACAGTATATCTTAACACCTAACGATAGGCCGATACCACATTCCGAGACAGAGAAAGGACCTGCTAAATACAGCTCACCCTTTAACTTATCCTGTAAGAAAAAGGTTATTAGCAACTAGAGATGTAATGTGGGTTCGATTATAACCCAAACACGAAAATGGAAAGTAGATAAATATCGAAAATGGAAAGTAGATAAATATCGAAAATTGAAAGTAGATAAATATCGAAAATGGAAAGTAGATAAATATTGAAAATGGAAAGTAGATAAATATCGAAAATGGAAGTAGATAAATATCGAAAATGAAAGTAGATAAATATCGAAAATGGAAAGTAGATAAATATCGAAAAATGGAAAGTAGATAATATCGAAAATGGAAAGTAGTAATATCGAAAATGGAAGTAGATAAATATCGAAAATTGAAAGTAGATAAATATCGAAAATGGAAAGTAGATAAATATTGAAAATTGAAAGTAGATAAATATCGAAAATGGAAAGTAGATAAATATCGAAAATTGAAAGTAGATAAATATCGAAAATCGAAGTAGAATAAAATCGGAAAGGGGAAAGTAGATAAATATCGAAAATGGAAAGTAGATAAATATCGAAAATTGAAAGTAGATAAATATCGAAAATGGAAAGTAGATAAATATTGAAAATTGAAAGTAGATAAATATCGAAAATGGAAAGTAGATAAATATCGAAAATTGAAAGTAGATAAATATCGAAAATCGAAAGTAGATAAATATCGAAAATGGAAAGTAGATAAATATTGAAAATTGAAAGTAGATAAATATCGAAAATTGAAAGTAGATAAATATCGAAAAATGGAAAGTAGATAAATATCGAAAATTGAAAAGTAGATAAAATATCGAAAATGGAAAAGTAGATAAATATCGAAAATGGAAAGTAGATAAATATCGAAAATTGAAAGTAGATAAATATCGAAAATCGCAAGTAGATAAATATCGAAATGGAAAGTAGATAAATATAGAAAATTGAAAGTATGTGAGAAATATCGAAAATTGAAAGTAGATAAATATCGAAAAGCGAAAGTAGATAAATATCGAAAATTGAAAGTAGAAAATATCGAAATGGAAAGTAGATAAATATTGAAAATTGAAAGTAGATAAATATCGAAAATGGAAAGTAGATAAATTCGAAAAATTGAAAGTAGATAAAATCGAAAATCGAAAGTAGATAAATATCGAAAATCGAAAGTAGATAAATATCGAAAATTGAAAGTAGATAAATATCGAAAATTGAAAGTAGATAAATATCGAAAATTGAAAGTAGATAAATATCGAAAATTGAAAGTAGACAATTTTCAAAAATAGATGATATTCGAAAATCGAAACTCGAACTTTCGAAATTTCTGAAAAATTTTGAAAGAATGCATAAAAAGTTAAAGAATAATGCTATGGTGAATCATTACACATTAGAGTTAGAGGTAGCAAGAGTAGTTAAGAGTGAATGGGATGAAGAAGGGAATACTTATAAATGGCGTCTATAAAGTCTGTGAGACTTGGGGAAATGGGGGGAAAAAAATGATAGTCCAAGATGGTAGCCAATATACGGTCCGCCCAGTTGGCTAATTATGTAAACTGGTGGGCTGAGTCTATTGCCCTAATTTATTCCCTCTCCTGAATTGGGGAGTGGTTTGGTCCCTAGACGTGTGTTTTCCCCTCCTTTGGTATCTATTTCCCTCTATATGTGCATTACACGCACTTTACATGCCACAATATTTAACATTTTTCGGGTCTGCTAATTTGACACAATCCAAAGATACCAAACATGATATATTACGAGTTTGGATGACCAGGAAGTAAAATATCTCAAGTTCCCCTTTGACACCAACCTATAAAATATATGGTCAGATGCACCTTCGTTCCGGAGTCAGATGACATTATTTGAGGAAATATTACGTAATTCCTTCCCCTGAATTGTTAAGAAATATGAATTGTAAGGGACTGACATCTGTTTAAACTCTGTTTTCCTTAAAGCTGCACCTCCTATTGCGTTTGTGCCGTTAAAGGTGGCCATACATATACACAATATTACTCACCCGACCGAGCGCTTACGCAACGTTCAAGTGATCCTGCAGGAACCGCCTCTCCCGATCTTATATGCGACCGACATGCGATCGCAAAATCCCATTCATTTGTATGGTCACCTTTAGACTTGGGGCTACACTGCTTGCTGCTGTGATTTTTCAAACCTGGTCCTTTTTGAAGTAGTCAATCCGCTGAGTCCGGTCAGATGGGGGAAGGGCAGTTTACTTCTACAAATGGTCAGAGGTTCCATTAACCCTTTGAGTACCTCTGGGTTAAAATAGGTCAGAGCTACCCTATTGATTGACACCACTAATAAGTGAGATAAATGTCACGGTCATGACAGTCTATTTAGGTGTCCAGAGGTTGGTATAATATATATATAAATATATATATACAGACTCTCCCTGTGGAATTGTTGGTGTTTCAGTAACAAGAAAACCAAACACAAACCCCTTTAGAACCATGTTTTTTTATTTTTTGATCTGTGTTTAAGGTCCTAGTGTCCCATTATGACTCACGTCCATGTAGACTATGGCTAGACAAGGAAAACCCACCAACATGTGGCCCTTTTGTTTACTTGCCCTTAAAATAAAATAATTTCAAGGACAATCAAATCCAGACATGTCCTTATCCAATCACAGAGCAGAAGTGATATCCAATGTTACTGTTTAACAAGTAACGTTTCTCCGCCATCCCCCAAGAAATCAAAACCAGGTACAATATGTGCTCAGTTTTTTTTTCTATCTTTAGTAGATGGTGACAGCTTTGGCATTTACTTAAAAGACAAAAATCTTACACCGAGTTCGGTTAATCTTACCCCTCGCTGGACACTTATCTGGTAAAATGGCAGATGGATTTTCACTTACCTGCAAGAGAAAGAAACAAGAATATTGATTAATTATACATATAATATTTATTAAAAAATAAACAGGGTTATTCAATAAAAGTTCTTATCGTTTAAAATGGTGCTAATTTTGCCCCAACCAATCAGATCTTATTTAACATTTGAAAGCTAACATCTGATTGGTTGGGGCAAAATTAGCACCATTTTAAATGATAAGAACTTTTATTGAATAACCCTGAAAAACTTTATTGCATTATAAGACTTTAACAAGTGGAGATTAAAGGGCCCCTTAGCACATAACTTTTTTTCCATGCTAAGTTCCGTTTAGTGTTAACATCAGGGCACTGGGTAATGTAATATAAACCAGGTACGACTGGGAACAAAGCCTTAAAAAAATGCAGTAAAATAAAGTTTTCCCCCGACCCTGAAAAGGTTAATAAATTCATCTTATACGTTCGCTAAAAAGCAAAAGTTTTTTTTTTTTTTTTTGCAGGGTAGACATAATTACGCTCATTACTTTAAAGGGGGTTCAGTCTCTCCAAAGAAACTAATTACACTAATTTATTTTATTGTTTGTATCCTGTAAGCAGCGCTGTCTGTCTGCAATCGGCTGCAGCTGTGAGATCCCTTCCTGACGTTCCTATTGGCTTAAAGTGTGGGGGGGAAATAATGACATCTGGGAAGTTTAATGGTGGGGGTGGCACTTTCTGTGTGTTTTTCACGGCGCAGAGATGTATAGATTTCCATTCATAATGAACATTTATTTATCACTTGTTCTGATACATTGTAATCCAAATAAAGATTATAATATAATATTATATAACATACAATTTTCATTATATATATATTATATAGCAAATAATAACGATGATAATAAGAATGATCATTCTCCAAATAAAAGTACAGTAGAAGTTCCACAGTTATACAGGTCATGGAAAGACAAGGTGACTTCTAATATTCTTATATTTTACAGAAGGGGGGGGGGGCAGATTTCCTTTAATATACAAGTTCAATTAGTAATAATATTATTATTATTAATAATAATAATTAATAATATTAGCGTTTAGCTGTGTTGGAAGGGACATCAACAACGCTAAGCACTGGTATTATAATTTGTATTGATTTATGTAGTGCCAACATCTTCCACAACACTTTACAATAACATGGATACATACACTTCAGGCCCTGCCCCAAAGAGCTTACAATCTAAGCAATTTATTTGACACATACAACCTATCAGAATGTCTTTATGATTGTGGGGGAAACCGGAGTGCCGGTGGGAAACCATTATAACTGATACATAGCTAAACACTGATTATAACTGATACATAGCTAAACACTGATTATAACTGATACATAGTTAAACACTGATTATAACTGATGACATAGCTAAACACTGATTATAACTGATGACATAGCTAAACACTGATTATAACTGATGATATTGTTAAACACTGATTATAACTGATGACATAGCTAAACACTGATTATAACTGATGACATAGCTAAACACTAATTATAACTGATGATATTGTTAAACAAACACTGATTATAACTGATGTTATAGCTAAACACTGATTATAACTGATAACATAGCTAAACACCGATTATAACTGATGACATAGCTAAACACTAATTATAACTGGTAACATGGCTAAACACTAATTATAACAGATAACATAGCTAAACACTGATTATAACTGATGACATAGCTAAACACTGATTATAACTGATGATATTGTTAAACACTGAATAATGATGACATACTAAACACGATTATAACTGATGACATAGCTAAACACTGATTATAACTGATGATAATGTGTAAACACTGATTATAACTGATGACATAGCTAAACACTGATTATAACTGATGACATAGCTAAACACTAATTATAACTGATGATATTGTTAAACAAACACTGATTATAACTGATGACATAGCTAAAGACTGATTAAAACTGATGACATTGCTAAACACTAATTATAACTGATGACATTGCTAAACACTGATTATAACTGATGACATTGCTAAACACTGATTATAACTGATGACATTGTTAAACACTGATTATAACTGATGACATAGCTAAGCACTCATTATAACTGATGACACAGCTAAACACTGATTATAACTGATGACATAGCTAAACACTGATTATAACTGATGACATAGCTAAACACTGATTATAACTGATGACATAGCTAAACACTGATTATAACTGATGACAACACAGCTAAACACTGATTATAACTGATGACATAGCTAAACACTGATTATAACTGATGACAACACAGCTAATCACTGATTATAACTGATGACAACACAGCTAAACACTGATTATAACTGATGACATAGCTAAACACTGATTATAACTGATGACATAGCTAAACACTGATTATAACTGATGACATAGCTCCATAGTTCCACAATGGGATTTACCCATTATCGTTCAAGTGTATGGGCTTTTCCCGACCGACCGTAGTGCCGACAAACGACCATAGTCGCAACTACGGTCGGTCGGGAAAGACGGAAAATTTCCATTGGCCGTTATCGGCTCCCATTGCTTTTATAGTTTTGTAACTGTATTTACACTGTGTATGCTAGTTTATCAACTATATTTCGAAGTGTTGAATTTCATTCTACTATATTCCATAAACAGCTGTTAAACAACCGTTTTATTAACTAAAGATCTATCGAGACCTGGGGCCTTATTTTAATCCCTTTGTAACATTCTGTGACAACTAAACATTGACCCTTGAATATTCTAGTGCTGTAATTAGCCAAATAGTGAGCCCAGTGATTGGCTAGAAGTTGGTCTGTGTCAATATTACGATGCTCGCATGGCGACACATTGACCTTTCCTTGTCAATATCCCATTGCTCTGATTGGCTAAAAGTTAGTCAAAGCTACATGACTTTCTCACTGTGCTGATATATTTTAACTTTCCCTTTAAAGCTTAAATCGTGTTGTGCTTTCAATCTTGAGTCCTTTTTACATATAAAATGTGGAAAGTGGCTTACTGCATATATATAAACCTAATTTATATACACAGACTCTCCGACAAATCATTTTATCAAAGCAAATGTACTTCCTTTGTGAATTGGTATTGGGAAAAGTGAGTCAGTAATGCATTTTGTTGTCAGCTCAGACGTGTTTTAAGACTTCAAGTCCAGCAGTATTTAGTGATGCCAACAAGGGAATTCTTAAATATTTTATGGTGCTGCTGTGCACTATGGGTAAAAACGGTTAATGGACAATGGGATTCTGTTTATTTTTTTATTTATTAACACTTTATTGACTTTACTAAAATGTTATATATACCCAACTGTCCAGTGTTTTATGGAGAGTTCTGGGAGGAGTGAGATGTGGGTGCTCTATGGCAGACTCTGGGCAGCCTTGGGCATGGTTGGGTAGGGCATGGGCACCTACGTCCCTAAGGGTGCCCCTACCATGAAGCAAACTGAAACATTTGCTCAGGGCGAACCTCTGCAGAACGCGTAAAAGGCGGCAGTTAAAAAAAAAATCTTCTTTTCTGCAATACTGTATTTCAGCACCAGTCCACCAATCAGTGTTAGTCAGCCCACCACACCCACTTCCACAAGCTACGCCCATGTTCCCTGATGAAGCTATGCTGCTTCACGCGCCTCTACCTGTCTACCGATAGGCCGCATTTAAAAGTTGTTTCAGGTATCGAAAACCCTAGGAACACCCCTGTATGTCCCACCCATGCCCAACCTCTCTACTGAAGGTTTTTACAGTTTATCAATGGTATCCGTGAAAGTTTCCAGCATTGAAATGTCTATAAACATTAACTCTTATTATTCCAACCAATTTTAAGATTTGATCCAGATGTAACAGTATGTGATGTATGATGTATACTTGACTCCCATATTCTAAATCAGGTACTGGACTTAAAGGGTAACTGGTCTCCGTACAAGTGCCCTGTATTAATTAGAGCTATTGTATACTGTTCAAACAACCCTACAGTTATGTCTCTAGCTTCTCTGGACAGTATGTTATAGGCTTGTAAAGTTACATTTCCCAGACTGCCCTGTCTCTGTGTCTCTGTGACAGGCATGTGTCATAAGCCCCACCCCCAAAAAGCAATCTTTTCTGAAGCTAGTTATAGACCTGCAACCATTTACTGCCTATTCCTTTACCTATGGACACCTTCAGGAGAGAGAAAAAAAATAGGCTTGTGGCTAGCTTTAAAAATTATTGTTGCAGCTGATGATGCTCTGTCCCAGCAGTGGGCCCCATAGCAAGATGTGGCCCTCATAAAAAAACAGTTCAGTGCAGTTCAACCAATCCCAGCAAAATTACAGCCATGTTTTTTTTTTTATAGGGCATGTCCACCCTCCTAAGGAAAAAAAAACCCTCACATAGTTCAGCCCCCACATATCCCTTGCTGATATGCAGTGGCATAAATAGGAATCACTGGGGCCCCCAGCAAAACTATGATGGGGCCCCTATCCGTGCTTCATCCACAGTAGTTTTCTGGGAGGGGGCTATATCTGTCATAGGAAAAATAAAGATTTCCCCCCCCCCTGCGGTTGCTCCCCCTGCTTCCCTGTAGTTACGCCCCTGCTGGTATGACCTCATCACCTCTGCTGCTTTTGCGAGCTGGTAAGTTACAAGCGTGCACAGCAGCAGAGGAGGCTCGTTTTGTAATGGCCACCAGCCATCGGCCATAATATCGCCATCACGGCCGTGACTGACGTCCATTGCCAGGATGAAGAAAGGATCCGCAGTTTTGTAAGTAGAATTTCTAAGCCTGGGAGCATCTTTGAAATGTTTAAGTAAAAGGAAAATGGGGTTTGTAGGACTGAACTACATGAGTGAAAATGTTTCCTAAGAAGGTAGACATGCTTGCAGGGGACCTGGTTAGGCCCACTTTGGCTTCGGGCCCCATAGCAACTGCTATGGTTGCTATGGTGCTCCCTACGCCCCAACTCGGAGGCAGACTCTAAGTGCTGATGATGTCACAGCTCAAAGTACTAGCAGGAATAAACACCCTTTTATACTGAAAACCTACTAGAGTAGGTAGGCTGCAGGTTCATTTGTTATGCAAAATACTGCTCCAATCAATTTCCTTCTATATAATGAGCTATCCGCATTGCTAAAGACTTGGCCTATCCCAGTTTGTTAATCTGCAAAACATGAATAAGTCAATGGCAATAAAACAACCCTGGAATCAGTAGATGTTTATGGGATTTTATTTACATGACTATGGGGCATATTTATAAAGGTTCGTTAACTTTTCACGGCCGTTTTCGCGGACATTAACGCATAAATCGCGTTTACCGCGATTTATAAAAGTCCGAAAACGGCCGCGAAAAGTTAACAAAGCGTTAACCTTTCGCGGCGATACTTACCTGTTACCGCCGCTTCTATTTATAAAGCGGCGGTACTGGTTTCGCTCGGCTAGTATCGGCTGTTTTACTTCGCCACCTTGAAGGTGCTTTCAGAACTTTCCAGAAATCTGATTGGTTAATGTAAAGCAAGTATTAAAAAATTGACCAATCAGAAACGGATTATGGATTTCTGCAAACCTATATAAAGAGGAGCTTTCCGCCGCGGAACTCAGATGCCATCGCAGTAGATGGCTGAAGAAAGAATAAAGAAGCGGCTGGCAACATCGGCTCCGCTGAGGCCGGCGGTTGCCAGCAGGCTCACGGGCGCGCAGTGAGTCTGCCTGGCATTGGCGACCTGAGTGGGGTTGGTGTCCAGCCGAAGACGTCGCGTCGGATCAAGACGCCGGCAACATCGGCCTGTTGAGGTCGCCGGCGCCGGCGGGGGTACCCCTGGCGGCGCAGGGGTACCTCTCGGGGGTCGGCGGCCTCGGCGGAGCTGGTGGCCGGGACTGGAAGAAAGAAGACGCCGCCAAGGGCTTTTAAGAGCCGCACTGGGGGTCCGGTTTGAGCTGGGGACCCCCCGCAAAGGCAATTGTCAGTGCTGCAAGGGCCCTTACAAGGGCCGGGGAGGGGGGGTCCTGGTTCGAGCTGCGGGACCCCCTAAGCCCCAAAAGGCCCTCTCAGGGCCCCGCTGGAGGGAGCCTCCACCCCTCCCAGCGCCCTCCCTTCCCCTCCCCGGGAGCGGCGGGGCGGGGGCTGGAGGGGTTGCAGGAGGGGGTGCTGCGGCCCCTTTCCGGCAGCCCCTCCTAGCCTCCCGTTCCGAGATTGCTGCGAGCGGGGAACGGGTTGGGAGGGGCTGCTGGGAAGCGGCAGCGGGTGGTCGCCGCCACCGCCGCGGGGGGTGTGGGCGGGGTGGGCGTATGCCCCGCCCCCTTAGGAGCGGCGTCGGGAAGGGATTTTAAGTCCCTTCGCGGCGATACTATACAGTATCGCCGCGAAAGGGCTTAAAATTACCGCAGCACATCGCGGCCGCGATAGATATCGCGGGGATAGCGCTCGCCGTTATAAATACGGCGATAGCGCTATTTTCGCGGCCGCGATGTGCGGCGGTAATTTTTTTGCGCTATTATCGTTGCTTTATAAATATGCCCCTATATTTTCATTAACATGTTGAGACACCTGTTTTATAAATGGTTGGAAGTATAAATCTGGACAATTTCTGTTAATAAACGTAATAAAAGTTTATTAATAGGTGCCCAGGGATTTAAAGCGACAGGCCTACGATGATCTTGTTTCCTAAAAAGTGCGCCCCCTAGTGCCTTGTGTTATAAACATTCTAACCATCACTGTGGACATACCCTGAATGCAAACGAAAGGAGAGCTTTGGTGCCTCTGTGTTCTCAATTCCCTGCTCAAAACAAACCTTCTATTTCTCTCTAAGCAGCTACTCAGACACCCTCATTAGACATCTCTACAATTCTACGGTCTCGGCCGCTCTCAGTAAGATTGACGCCTTTCATTTTAACTGTTTTGCCGTCCGAAGCAGAAAAAAAAAAAAAATCCCTTTATAAATAAGAATCTAATTACTGGAATAGAAGCAGAAAGCCATTTGGATCCTTTATCTGATTTTCGATTCATAGAGACCTATAAACAATCAACAGCAAATTAAGCTTTATAAATGCATGGAGGCACAGAACTTCTCCATTCGGTCAGTCGGCCTAATAATTCAGAGCCAAGAATCAGATAGGGAAAGATGCAGCTTCCCACTATTCAACTCATTTCATTTACTTATATTAAATTCCGCCGGCTGTCTGCATTGCATCTACCATACCTGAAACAATAAGACGTTCTCCAATACCCAATGCAAAATTACACATCTTATTTCCCTTAAGCGCTCAGGGATTTCGAAGGGAAAAGGAAAAATACGCCAACTTAATGTGGATTTATATTTGTTATTTCCAACGCATATATTTTGTTTGTCTTTAAAGGGAAAACGTGATCATTTTTATGACGGGAAACAGTGCAAAATACAAATTAAAAAATAAATGGCCTAGGGAGTAAAGTCTAGTACTCTTCTATATGCAAATAACGTTTCTTCGCAGGCGTATTTCTGCTTTGTGTAACAGCTGCTGGAAGAGCAGTATGGCAACTCCCGGTCAGCAGGCAGTGGCATAAACCTATAAATCTGCGGTGTCCCAGTGCAGAGGTGGGTATACTGGGGGCATGGCTGAGTGGTTTAGGGTAGGCAGGATCGACCCCCATCTCAGTCCCCCAGTGTTGGTTTTAGTTGTGTGTCTAGTACACATTAACACACTGGGAAACATGTAAATACAAAAGACCTGCAATCATCACATAGATTGTAAGCTCTTCGGGGCAAGTGGCATGCTCACTTTATATCACTTCATCTCTATATATATATATATATATATATATGTGTGTGTGTGTGTGTGTGTGTTGTGTGGTGTGTGTGTGTGTGTGTGTGGTGTGGGGTGTGTGTGTGTGTGTTTGTGTCTTAACCTATGTATGAAATTGTATTTAATTTTTATTTATCTGTATAATTGCACTTATCCCCTGTATACTCTGTATGCTATAATGTACAGCGGTATGTACCCAAGTGGCGCTTATAAATAAACATATACATACATACTGTAATATCTGTTTGTTATAATGTAACAGCGCTGTGTCCCCAGTGGCGCTATATAAAATACATATACATACATACTGTATAATCTGTATTGTTATAATTTACAGCGCTGTGTACCCAAGTGGCGCTATATAACAAACATACATACACTACGTATAATCTGTATTGTATAATGTACAGCGCTGTGTCCCCAAGTGGCGCTATATAAATAAACATATACATACATACTGTATAATCGTATTGTTATATGTACAGCCTGTGTCCCCAAGTGGCGCTATATAAATAAACATATACATCATACTGTATAATCTGTATTGTATAATGTACAGCGCTGTGTCCCCAAGTGGCCTATATAAATAAACATACATACATACTGTTAATCTGTATTGTTATAATGTACAGAGCTGTGTCCCGTGGCGCTATATAAATAAACATATCATACATACTGTATAATCTGTATGTTTATAAGTACAGCGCTGTGTCCCCAAGGGCGCTATATAAATAAACATATCATACATACTGTATAATCTGTATTGTATAATGTACAGCGCTGTGTCCCAAGTGGCGCTATATAAATAAACATATAATACATACTGTATAATCTGTATTGTTATAATGTACAGCGCTGTGTCCCCAATGTGCGCTATATATAAACATATACATACATACTGTATAATCTGTATTGTATAATGTACAGCGCTGTGTCCCCAAGTGGCGCTATATAAATAAACTAATACATACATACTGTATAATCTGTATTGTTATAATGTACACGCTGTGGTCCCCAAGTGGCGCTATATAAATAAACATATACATACATACTGTATATCTGTATTGTATAATGTACAGCGCTGTGTACCCAAGTGGCGCTATATAATAAACATATACATACATACTGTATAATCTTATGGTTATAATGTACAGTGCTGTGTACCCAAGTGGCGCTATAATATAACATACATACATACTGTATAATCTGTATTGTTATAATTACAGCGCTGGTTCCCCAAGTGGCGCTATATAATAAACATAACATACACTGTATATCTGTATTGTTATATGTACACGCTGTGTCCCCAAGTGGCAGCTATAATAAAACATATACATACTGTATAATCTGATTGTTATTATGTACAGCTGCTGTGTACCAAGTGGCGTTATATAAATAAACATATCTACATACTGTATAATCTGTATTGTTATAATGTACAGCCTGTGTACCCAAGTGGCGCTATATATAAACATAACATACATACTTATAATCTGTATTGTTATAATGTACAGCGCTGTGTCCCCAAGTGGGCTATATAAATAAACATATACATACATACTGTATAATCTGTATGTTATAATGTACAGCGCTGTGTACCCAAGTGGCGCTATATAAAAACATATACATACACATACTGTAAATCTGTATTGTTATAATGTACAGCGCTGTGTACCCAAGTGGCGCTTTATAATAACATACATACATACTGTATAATCTGTATTGTTTATGTACAGCGCTGTGTCCCCAAGTGGGCTATATAAATAACATATACATACATACTGTATATCTGTATTGTTTAAATGTACAGCTCTGTGTCCCCAAGTGGCGCTATATAAATAAACTATCATACATACTGTATAATCTGTATTGTTATAATGTACAGCGCTGTGTACCCAAGTGGCGCTATATAAACATATACATACATACTGTACAATCTGTATTGTTATAATGTACAGCTCTGTGTACCCAAGTGGCGCTTTTTAAATAAACATATACATACATACTGTATAATCTGTATTATCATGTACAGCGCTGTGTACCTAAGTGGCGCTATATAAACATATACATACATACTGTACAATCTGTATTGTTTAAGTACAGCGCTGTGTACCCAGTGGCGCTTTATAAATAACATATACATACATACTGTATAATCTGTATTGTTATCAGTACAGCGCTGTGTCCCCAAGTGGCGCTATATAACATATACATACATACTGTAAATCTGTATTTATAATGTACAGCGCTGTGTACCAAGTGGGCTTATAAATAAACATATACAACTGTATAATCTGTATTGTTATAATGTACAGCGCTGTACCCTGGCGCTATATAAATAACATATACATATACTGTATAATCTGTATTGTTATAATGTACAGCGCTGTGTCCCAAGTGGCGCTATATAAATAAACATATACATACATACTGTATAATCTGTATGTTATAATGTACACGCGGTTCCCCAAGTGGCGCTATATAAATAAACTATATATACATACTGTATAATCTGTATTGTTATAATGTACAGCGCTGTGTACCCAAGTGGCGCTATATAAATAAACATATACATACATACTGTATAATCGTATTGTTAAATGTACAGCGCTGTGTCCCCAGTGGCGCTATATAAATAAACATATACTACATACTGTATAATCTGTATTGTTTAATGTACAGCGCTGGTCCCCAAGTGGCGCTATATAAATAAACATATACATACTACTGTATATCTGTATTGTTTAATATGTACAGCGCTGTGTCCCCAAGTGGCGCTATATAAATAAACATATACATACATACTGTATAATCTGTATTGTTATAATGTACAGCGCTGTGTCCCAAGTGGCGCTATATAAATAAACATATACATACATACTGTATAATCTGTATTGTTTAATGTACAGCGCTGTGTACCAAGTGGCGCTATATAAACATAATACATACTGTATATCTGTATTGTTATAATGTACAGCGCTGTACCCAAGTGGCGCTATAAATAAACATATACATACATACTGTATAATCTGTATTGTTATATGTACAGCGCTGTGTCCCCAAGTGGCGCTATTAAAATAAACATATACATACTGTATAATCTGTATTGTTTAATGTACAGCGCTGTGTACCCATGGGCTATATAATAAACATATACATACATACTGTAATCTGTATTGTTATAATGTACAGCGCTGGGTCCCCAGTGGGCGCTATATAAATAAACATATACATACATACTGTATAATCTGTATTGTTAAATGTACAGCGCTGTTGTCCCCAGTGGCGCTATATAAATAAACATATACATACATACTGTATATCTGTATTGTTATAATGTACAGCGCTGTGTCCCCAAGTGGCGCTATATAAATAAACATATACATACATACTGTATAATCTGTATTGTTATAATGTACAGCGCTGTGTCCCCAGTGGCGCTATATAAATAAACATATACTACATACTGTATATCTGTATTGTTATAATGTACAGCGCTGTGTCCCCAAGTGGCGCTATATAAATAAACATATACATACATACTGTATAATCTGTATTGTATAATGTACAGCGCTGTGTCCCCAGTGGCGCTATATAAATAAACATATAATACATACTACTGTATAATCTGTATTGTTATAATGTACAGCGCTGTTCCCCAAGGGGCGCTATATAATAAACATAATACATAGTATATCTGTATTGTTTATAATGTACAGCGCTGTGTCCCCAAGTGGCGCTATATAAATATAAATAAACATATACATACATACTGTATAATCTGTATTGTTATAATGAACAGCGCTGTGTCCCCAAGTGGGTATATAAATAAAATATACATACATACTGTATATCTGTATTGTTAATGTACAGCGCTGTGTACCCAAGTGCGCTATATATAAACATATACATACATACTGTATAATCTGTATTGTTATAAGTACAGCGCTGTGTCCAAGTGGCGATATAATAATAAACATATACATACATACTGTATAATGTATTGTTATAATGTACAGCGCTGTGTACCCAAGTGGCGCTATATATAAACATATACATACATACTGTAAATCTGTATTGTTAAATGTACAGCGCTGTGTCCCCAAGTGGCGCTAATATATAAACATAACATACTGTATAAACTGTATTGGTATAATGTACAGCGCTGTGTCCCCAAGTGGCGCTATAATATAAACATATACATACATACTGTATAATCTGTATTGTTATAATTTACAGCGCTGTGTCCCAAGTGGCGCTATATAAATAAACATATACATACTGTATAATCTGTATTGTTATAAGTACAGCGCTGTGTCCCCAAGTGGGCTATAATAATAAACATATACATACATACTGTATATCTGTAGTGTATAATGTAAGCGGCTGTGTACCCAAGTGGCTCATATAAATAAACATATACATATACTGTATAATCTGTATTGTTATAATGTACAGCGCTGTGTCCCCAAGTGGCGCTATATAAATAAACATATACATACTGTATAATCTGTATTGTTATAATGTACAGCGCTGTGTCCCCAAGTGGGCGCTAAAATAAACATATACATACCTACTGTATAATCTGTATTGTTATAATGTACAGCGCTGTGTCCCAAGTGGCGCTATATAAATAAACATATACATACAATACTGTATAATCTGTATTGTTATAATGTACAGCGCTGTGTCCAAGTGGCGCTATATAAAAACATATCATACAATGTATAATCTGTATGTTATAATGTACAGCGCTGTGTCCCAAGTGGCGCTATATAAATAAAAAATATACATACATACTGTATAATCTGTATTGTTATTAAATGCAGCGCTGTGTCCCCAAGTGGCGCTATATAATAAACATCTACATACATACTGTATAATCTGTATGTTATAATGTACAGCGCTGTGTCCCCAAGTGGCGCTATAAATAAAACATACATACATACTGTATAATCTGATTGTTATAATGTACAGCGCTGTGTCCCCAGTGGGCTATATAAATAAACATATACATACAACTGTATAATCTGTATTGTTATAATGTACAGCGCTGTGCCCCAAGTGGCGCTATATAAATAAACTATACATACATACTGTATAATCTGTATTGTTATAATGTACAGCGCTGTGTCCCAAGTGGCCTATATAAATAAACATATACATACATACTGTATAATGTATTGTATAATGACAGCGCTGTGTCCCAAGTGGCGCTATATAATAAACATAACATACATACTGATAACTGTATGTATAATGTACAGCGCTGTGTACCCAAGTGGCGCTATAAAATAAACATAACATACATACTGTATATCTGTATTGTTATAATGTACAGCGCTGGGTACCCAAGTGGCGCTATATAAATAAACATATACATACATACTGTATAATCTGTATTGTTATAATGTACAGCGCTGTGTCCCCAAGTGGCGCTATATAAATAAACATATACATACATACTGTATAATCTGTATTGTATAATGTACAGCGCTGTGTACCCAAGTGGCGCTATTAAAATAACATATACATACATACTGTATAATCTGTATTGTTATAATGTACAGCGCTGTGTCCCCAAGTGGCGCTATATAATAAACATATACATACATACTGTATAATCTGTATTGTTATAATGTACAGCGCTGTGTACCCAAGTGGCGCATATAAATAAACATATACATACATACTGTAATCTGTATTGTTATAATGTACAGGCGTGTCCCAAGTGGCGCTATATAAATAAACATATACATACATACTGTATAATCTGTATTGTTATAATGTACGCGCTGTGTCCCCAAGTGGCGCTATATAATAAACATATACATACATACTGTATAATCTGTATTGTTATAATGTACAGCGCTGTGTACCCAAGTGGCGCTATATAAATAAAAATATACATACATACTGTATAATCTGTATTGTATAATGTACAGCGCTGTGTCCCCAAGTAGCGCTATATAAATAAACATATACATACATACTGTATAATCTGTATTGTTATAATGTACGGCGCTGTGACCCAAGTGGCGCTATATAAATAAACATATACATACATACTGTATAATCTGTATTGTTATAATGTACAGCGCTGTGTCCCAAGTAGCGCTATATAAATAAACATATACATACATACTGTATACTGTATTGTTATAATGTACAGCGCTGGTACCCAAGTGGCGCTATATAAATAAACATATTACATACATACTGTATAATCTGTATTGTTATAATGTACAGCGCTGTGTCCCCAAGTGGGCTATTAAATAAACATATACATACGTATAATCTGTATGTATAATGTACAGCGCTGTGTCCCAAGTGGCGCTATATAAATAAACATATAAATACATACTGTATAATCTGTATTGTTATAATGTACAGCGCTGGTCCAGTGGCGCTATTAAATAAACATATACATACATACGTATAATCTGTATTGTTATAATGTACAGCGCTGTGTCCCCAAGTGGGCTATATAAATAAACATATACATACATACTGTATAATCTGTATTGTTATAATGTACAGCGCTGTGTCCCAAGTGGCGCTATATAAATAAACAATATATACATACTGTATAATCGTATTGTTATAATGTACAGCGCTGTGTCCCCAAGTGGCGCTATATAAAAACATATACATACATACTGTATAATCTGTGTTTGTATAATGTACAGCGCTGTGTCCCCAAGTGGCGCTATATAAATAAACATATACATACATACTGTATATCTGTATTGTAAATGTACAGCGCGTGTGTCCCAAGTGGCGCTATATAAATAAACAATACATACATACTGTATATCTGTATTGTTATAATGTACAGCGCTGTGGCCCCAAGTGGGCTATATAAATAAACATATACATACATACTGTATAATCTGTTTATTGTATAATGTACAGCGCTGTGTCCAAGTGGCGATATAAATAAAACATATAATACATACTGTATAATCGTTGTTATAATGTACAGCGCTGGGTCCCAAGTGGCGCTATAAATAAACATATACATACCTACTGTATAATCTGTATTGTTATAATGTACAGAGCTGTGTCGCCAAGTGGCGCTATATAAATAAACATATACATACATACTGTATAATCTGTATTGTTATAATGTACAGCGCTGTGTACCCAAGTGGCGCTATATAATAAACATATACATACATACTGTATAATCTGTATTGTTATAATGTACAGCGCTGGGTCCCCAAGTGGCGCTATATAAATAAACATATACATACATACTGTATAATCTGTATTGTTATAATGTACAGCGCTGTGTCCCCAAGTGGCGCTATATAAACAATACATACATTACTGTATAATCTGTATGTTATAATGTACAGCGCTGTGTACCCAAGTGGCGCTATATAATAACATATACATACAACTGTATAATCTGTATTGTTATAATGTACCGCGCTGTGTCCCACAGTGGCGCTATAAAATAAAACAATACATACATACTGTATAATCTGTATTGTTATAATGTACAGCGCTGTGTCCCAAGTGGCGCTATATAATAAACATATACATACATACTGTATAATCTGTATTGTTATAATGTACAGCGCTGGTACCAAGTGGCGCTATATAAATAACATATACATACATACTGTATAATCTGTATTGTTAATGTACAGCGCTGTGTCCCAAGTGGCGCTATTAATAACAATACATACATACTGTATAATCTGTTGTTATAATGTACAGCGTGTGTACCCAAGTGGCGCTATATAAAAACATATACACATACTGTATAATCTGTATTGTTATAATGTACAGCGCTGTGTACCCCAAGTGGCGCTATATAAATAAACATATACATACATACTGTATAATCTGTATTGTTATAATGTACAGCGCTGTGTCCCCAAGTGGCGCTATATAATAAACATATACATACATACTGTATAATCTGTATTGTTATAATGTACAGCGCTGTGTCCCAAGTGGCGCTATATAAATAAACATTACTACATACGTATAATCTGTATTGTATAATGTACAGCGCTGTGTACCAAGTGGCGCTATATAAATAAACATATACATAATACTGTATAATCTGTATTGTATAATGTACAGGCGGGTCCCAAGTGGCGCTATATAAATAAACATATACATACATACTGTATAATCTGTATTGTTAAATGTACAGCGCTGTGTCCCAAGTGGCGCTATATAAACATAACATACATACTGTATAATCTGTATGTGTATAATGTACAGCGTGTTCCCAAGTGGCGCTATATAAATAAACATATACATACATACTGTATAACTGATTGTTATAATGTACAGCGCTGTGTCCCAAGTGGCGCTATATAAATAAACATATACATACTGTATAATCTATTGTTATAATGGACAGCGCTGTGTCCCCAAGTGGCGCTATATAAATAAAACATACATACATACGTATAATCTGTATTGTTATAATGTACAGCGCTGTGTCCCCAAGTGGCGCTATATAAATAAACATATACATATACTGTATAATCTGTATTGTTATAATGTACAGCGCTGTGTCCCAAGTGGCGCTATATAAATAAACAATTACATAATACTGTATAATCTGTATTGTTATAATGTACAGCGCTGTGCCCAAGTGGCGCTATATAAATAAACACATACATACTGTATAATCTGTATTGTTATAATGTACCGCGCTGTGTCCCAAGTGGCGCTATATAAATAAACATATACTACATACGTATAATCTGTATGTATAATGTACAGCGCTGTGTTACCAAGTGCGCTATATAATAAACATATACATACATACTGTATAATCTGTATTGTTATAATGTACAGCGCTGTGTCCCCAAGTGGCGCTATATAAATAAACATATACATACATACTGTATAATCTGTATTGTTTTAATGACAGCGCTGTGGTCCCCAAGTGGCGTATATAAATAAACATTACATACATACTGTATAATCTGTATTGTTATAAGTACAGCGCTGTGTCCCAAGTGCGCTATATAAATAAACATATACATACATACTATAATCTGTATTGTTATAATGTACAGCGCTGTGTACCCAAGTGGCGCTATATAAATAAACATATACATACATACTGTATAATCTGTATTGTTATAATGTACACGCTGTGTCCCCAAGTGGCGCTATATAAATAAACATTACATAACTACGTATAATCTGTATTGTTATAATGTACAGCGCTGTGTCCCCAAGTGGCGCATATAAATAAACATAAACACATACTGTATAATCTGTATGTATAATGTACAGCGCTGTGTACCCCAAGTGGCATATAAATAAACATATACATACAATTGTAATCTGTATTGTATAATGTACAGCGCTGTGTCCAAGTGGCGTATATAAAATAAACATTACTACATACTGTATAATCTGTTTGTTATAATGTACAGCGCTGTGTCCCAAGTGGGCGTATATAAATAAACATATACATACTGTAAATCTGTATTGTTATAATGTACAGCGCTGGGTACCCCAGTGTGCGCTTATAAATAAACATATACATACATACTGTATAATCTGTATTGTTATAATGTACAGCGCTGTGTCCAAGTGGCGCTATATAAATAAACATATACATACATACTGTATAATCTGTATTGTTATAATGTTACAGCGCTGGTCCCCAAGTGGCCTATATAAATAAACATAAAACATACTGTATACATCGTATTGTTATAATGTACAGCGCTGTGTCCCAAGTGGGGTATATAAATAAACATACATACATACTGTATAACTGTATTGTTATAATGTACAGCGCTGTGACCAAGTGGCGCTATATAAAAAAACATATACATCATACTGTATAATCTGTATTGTTATAATGTACAGCGCTGTGTCCCCAAGTGGCGCTAATAAATAAACATATACATACTGTATAATCGTATTGTATTAATGTACAGCGCTGTGTCCCCAAGTGGCCATATAAATAAACATAAACATACATACTGTATAATCTGTATTGTTATAATGTACAGCGCTGTGTACCAAGTGGGGTATAATAACATAATAATACTGTATATCTGTATTGTTATAATGTACAGCGCTGTGTACCCAAGTGGCGCTATAAAATAAACATATACATACATACTGTATAATCTGTATTGTATAATGTACAGCGCTGTGTCCCCAAGTGGTGCTATATAAATAAACATATACATACATACTGTATAATCTGTATTGTTATAATGTACAGCGCTGTGTACAAGTGGCGCTATATAAATAAACATATACATCATACTGTATAATCTGTATTGTTATAAGTACAGCGCTGTTGTCCCAAGTGGCGCTATATAAAAAACATATACAACATACTGTATAATCTGTATTGTTATAATGTACAGCGCTGTGTCCCAAGTGGCGCTATATAATAAAACATATACATACATACTGTATAATCTGTATTGTTATAATGTACAGCGCTGTGGCCCAAGTGGGCTATATAAATAAACATATACTAAATACTGTATAATCTGTATTGTTATAAGTACAGCGCTGTGTCCCAAGTGGCGCTATATAAATAAAACATATACATACATACTGTATAATCTGTATTGTTATAATGTACAGCGCTGGTCCAAGTGGCGCTATATAAATAAACTATACATACATACTGTATAATCTGTATTGTTATAATGTACAGCGCTGTGTCCCCAAGTGGCGCTATATAAATAAACATATAATACATACTGTATAATCTGTATTGTTATAAGTACAGCGCTGTGTCCCAAGTGGCGCTATATAAATAAACATATAATACATACTGTATAATTGTATTGTTAAATGTACAGCGCTGTGTCCCAAGTGGCGCTATATAATAAACATATACATACATACTGTATAATCTGTATTGTTATAATGTACAGCGCTGTGTCCCAAGTGGGCTAATAAATAACATATACATACATACTGTATAATCTGTATTGTTATAATGTACAGCGCGTGTGTACCCAAGTGGCGCTATATAATAAACTTATAACATACTGTATAATCTGTATTGTTATAATGTACAGCGCTGTGTCCCCAAGTGGCGCTATATAATAAAAACAATACATACATACTGTATAATCTGTATTGTTATAATGTACAGCGCTGTGTCCCCAAGTGGCGCTTATAAATAAACATATACATACATACTGTATAATCTGTATTGTTATAATGTACAGCGCTGTGTCCCCAAGTGGCGTATATAAATAAACATATACATACATAGTATAATCTGTATTGTTAAATGTACAGCGCTGGTCCAAGTGGCGCTATATAAATAAACATATACTACATACTGTATAATCTGTATTGTATAATGTACAGCGCTGTGTCCCCAAGTGCGCTATATAAATAAACATATACATACATACTGTATAATCTGTATGTTATAATGTACAGCGCTGTGTCCAAGTGGGCTATATAAATAAACATATACATACATACTGTTAATCGTGATTGTTATAATGTACAGCGCTGTGTTCCCAAGTGGCGCATATAAAATAACATATACATACATACTGGATAATCTGTATTGTTATAATGTACAGCGCTGTGTACCCAAGTGGCGCTATATAATAAACATATACATACATACTGTATAATCTGTATTGTTATAATGTACAGCGCGCGTGTACCCAAGTGGCGGCTATATAAATAAACATATACTACATACTGTATAATCTGTATTGTTAAATGTACAGCGCTGTGTCCCCAAGTGGCGCTATATAAATAACATATACATACATACGTAATCTGTATTGTTATAATGTACAGCGCTGTGTCCCCAAGTGGCGCTATATAAATAAACATATACATACATACTGTAAATCTGTATTGTTATAATGTACAGCGCTGTGTCCCCAAGTGGCGCTATATAAATAAACATATACACATACTGTATAATCTGTATTGTTATAATGTACAGCGCTGTGTACCCAAGTGGCGCTATATAAATAAACATATACATACATACTGTATAATCTGTATTGTTATAATGTACAGCGCTGTGTACCACAGTGGCGCTATATAAATAAACATATACATACATACTGTATAATCTGTATTGTTATAATGTACAGCGCTGTGTACCCAAGTGGCGCTATATAAATAAACATATACATACATACTGTATAATCTGTATGTTATAATGTACAGCGCTGTGTCCCAAGTGGCGCTATATAAATAAACATATACTACATACTGTATAATCTGTATGTTAAATGTACAGCGCTGTGTCCCAAGTGGCGCTTATAAATAAACATATACTACATACTGTATAATCTGATTGTTATAATGTACAGCGCTGTGTCCCAAGTGGCGCTGCTATAATATAAATAATACATACAACTGTATAATCTGTATTGTTATAATGTACAGCGCTGTGTCCCCAAGTGGCGCTATATAAATACATATACATACATACTGTATAATCTGTATTGTTAAATGTACAGCGCTGTGTCCAAGTGGCGCTATATAAATAAACATATACATACATACTGTATAATCTGTATTGTTATAATGTACAGCGCTGTGTGTCCCCAAGTTGCGTTATAAATAAACATATACATACATACTGTATAATCTGTATTGTTATAATGTACAGCGCGTGTCTCCCAAGTGGCGCTATATAAATAAACATATACATACATACGTATAATCTGTATTGTTATAATGTACAGCCGTGTGTACCCAAGTGGCGCTATATAAATAAACATATACATACATACTGTATAATCTGTATTGTTATAATGTACGGCGCTGTGTCCCCAAGTGGCGCTATATAAATAAACATATACATACATACTGTATAATCTGTATTGTTATAATGTACAGCGCTGTGTCCCCAAGTGGCGCTATATAAATAATATTATACATACATACTGTATAATCTGTATGTTATAATGTACAGCGTGTGTACCCAAGTGGCGCTATATAAATAAACTATACATACATACTGTATAATCTGTATTGTTATAATGTACAGCGCGTTGTCCCCAAGTGGGACTATAAATAAAACATATACAATATGTATAATCTGTATTGTTATAATGTACAGCGCTGTGTCCCAAGTGGGTATATAAATAAACATATACATACATACTGTATAATCTGTATTGTTATAAGTACAGCGCTGTGTCCCCAAGTGGCACTATAAATAAACATAACATAATATTATATCTGTTATTCGTTTATAATGTACAGCGCTGTGTACCCAAGTGGCGTTATATAAACATATATATACATACTGTATAATCTGTATTGTTATAATGTACAGCGCTGTGTACCCAAGTGGTGTTATATAAACATATATATACATACTGTATAATCTGTATTGTTATAATGTACAGTGCTGCGTACCCAAGTGGCGCTATATAAACATATATATACATACTGTATAATCTGTATTGTTATAATGTACAGCGACTGTGTCCGTGTCCCCAGTGGCGCTATATAATAAAATATACAACATACTGTATATCTGTATTGTTATATTACGCGCTGTCCCCAAGTGGCGCTATAATAAACATATACATACATACTGTAAATCTGTATTGTTATAATGTACAGCGCTGTTCCCCAGTGGCCTATATAATAAACATATACATACATACTGTATAATCTGTATTGTTATAATGTACAGCGCTGTGTACCCAAGTGGGGTATACATACATACAGTACATTACATCCATAGACTTTCCATTGCAGACACCATATCTCTGTTTATTTATAGGGAGAGAAGAGGGGAATTATGGGAACATTGTTGACATCGTCCGCATATTTATTTTACTCTATTGAAGAGGAGGGAAGCAGCGCAAAGCCTTTCAGAATCACTAACAGGCCGTATTGGTATTTCTCAAATGAGCTCATAATTAGCCAATTAGGTTTGTTTTCGCTTATCGCCTTGCGCACGGTTTAGGTGAAATCTGAGCTCCCCAATGGGATTCAGAGATACGCACTGCTGGTGTAAACCTTCTACTTGGTTATTCGATCCATTATCCAAACCACAACAACAAGTAAATATACAGGAAACCAGCTATAATAATAATCTATTCTACATCTTGCAGGACAGATACAGTGTATGTTTGACTATGGAGTCACCAAACCAATCCAATTATTGATACTCCCCTTTATCCTGTTTCCCATGATCCGTTGCTACTGTTGATGTACGCCCCAATAAAGTCTATGTAGCTGGTGCCAAATAAAGATCTGTCTCACAGGGAAGTGTCTCACTATCAGAAGCAAAGGAGTTTGGGAAATAAAGGTGGAGCATCACCCACAAAAATAAAAATGTTTAGGCAACTGTTAGCCTTTCTGAAGTTAAAAATATGCTAGTTAGGGCCTGTATCACAAGGAGAATCATTTGTATTTAATTTATTAATAGATTTTAATTCTCCTTTAATAATGGCCTGTTGTAATTCTGGCATTATACAATTTTTGTGTCTGTACCCATTATTTACTATTATTAAACATAACAGTAGAGATGTAATGTGGGTTTGAATGGAACCCAGTTTCAAATTGAATATGAGAGTTTCGAAAACCCCCGAATTTCACGGAACCCGGATTTTTAGAATTTTAGTTTTTTATTGAAAATCGAAAGTAGACGAAGTAAACTTTCCGAAAATTTTGAAAATTTGAAAACGGAACGAAACTCAACAGTTTCGAACATCTCTACATAACAGGTTACCCGAAACCCAACTGAGACACAAGTACGATTATTTTATACTTTGTTCCAATTCTATTCATTTTCTGATCAGGTTGTGCGACGGTATCAGCAGTGAAAGGGTCAACCCAATGCTACAATCAGAAGCAATTATAGTGGAATTCAAACAGAGACCAGTGCAGTTTTGTCCCTCTGCAGTCCTGTGTTAGTCCTGTAAGTCAACCGGATCACACAGCATTAATCTTAGGTTCCACTTTCAAATGAAGCCTTTTCTGAGTGCTTTGTAATCAGTAATTAAAGCAATTAACCTTCGACAGAAGCGGTTTTACTTTAAGGTGTCAGAGCCAGATAAACTTAACGGCGTTAATCCATTTAATGGGAACGTTTGATAAACTCTGGAAGCGGGAGGAGAATCGGAACATTTGGTAAAAACTCGGAGAACTCTTTGTGTGGATAAATCCGGATCTGCGGGATTAGGATTCATTAAAAAAATAAACTTCTGTGTCAGCATTTTATTAAAAATGTATCCAATGCAATTAAAGGAGAACTTAAATCTAATAATGACGGGTCAGATCCTGATTATATGGGGGAATCGTTTAAACTTCGAGTGCTAATTAGCATTACATTTTTATTTAAAGGCAAGTCCGCACCCACAAAATGTATATATAATACTAGGACCCAAACTCTATAGAATATTTATCTTTATCCCAGACATTCCTGCAGAGAGATTTGCCCAATGTCTGCCGGTTCCAAAGGTTCACGCCTCCTCTGATGACTTAAATAGCCCTTTGCGAGGAGGTGAATCTGAAAATAGCTTTGATGGTTGTGAATAGAGATGTAATGTGGTTTCTAATAGAACCCAGTTTCGAATTGAATCTGAGGGTTTCAAAGTCCCCACGAAACTTTCGGAACTTTTATCGAAAATCGAAAGTAGACGGTTCTCGAAAATCGAAAGTAGACGATTCTCGAAAATCGAAAGTAGACAATTCGGGGAAATCGAAAGTAGATGATTTTCAAAAATCGAAAGTAGACAATTTTCAAAAATCGAAAATCTAAAGTAGACGATTTTCGAAAGTAGACGATTTTCAAAAATCGGAAATCAAAAGAAAGCGATTTTCGAAAATATATAATCGAAAGTAGACGATTTTCAAAAATCAAAACTCAAATTTTCGAACTTTCTAAATTTCTGAAAAATTTAGAAAATTGGAAAACGGAACGAAACTCAACAGTTTCGAACATCTCTAATTGTGAATTGCTGCTACCCGGAAGGACCGGAAAATAAAAAAAGACAGGCTGCACATTTGTCTGCAGGAATGATGGGGATTAAGCTACTGTAAGTGCTGAGATACTTGGGGGGGGTCAATATCTTTTTCAGAAATCATTGACAAACAGATAGGGTATTATTTGGCATGCTTTTTTAAACAGATTATTATTATTTTCTAACACAACCCAAAACTTTAAATAATCTGTTCAAAAAAGCATGCACTACTTTAGTTACCCTTCAACCAATAAAGAATATCATTTGGATTTAGGCCTGGCTCTGGTACACAGTGCAATCCTTTACAATTTGAACTCAAATCCATTATAGTGGGATCATTTCATGCCTCATTAAGATTTCACCGTGAAATTAGAGCGGTAACCCTATTATTCCTGCAGAATTATAAATGGTTTAGCCACTATTAACCTTCTCACAGTATTATTGGTCGATCTGAATAAGACATTAAAAGCTAATCTTTAACACCATTTATTAAAATTACTCATATTAGCTGGACAAAAAACTAAATATGGTAAAACTCTCTGTTTCACGGAGCATAGGGGGGAGTAAATGAGATTGGTCGGGAAGACGGCATTAAATGGGCTGCCCAAATTTAGAACAGAAAGGATGTTTAGACACTAAGCTATGGCTCCCACAATCCTCTGGGGCTTAAGGGTATCAAAAATTGTATTTTCATGGCTATGTAATTGTGATCTGTAAAACACATTATCAGCATTAATAAACTTATTTTAGGTTGTGTATAACTGTTTCTCCTGTAGCTTCTAAGAGGACCGTTAGACTGATATTTAAATTATACCTAAACAATGTAATTGTAAGGGGGTAGAATTAACTATTCATATCTCTTGATCTTTTTATAAAGAGAAATCCTTAATTCAAAATGGCTGCCATCGCTCATCATTTATCAGTTTTAACATTTTTGCAATGCCTGGAGACCTCTGTCTATTGAACAAAGGAAAACTAACTAAGTTTTTTTTTTGTTTGTTTACTAATTAACTAGTGGAACATCAGATGAAAATGTTGAGCCTGCATTTCATGTTGAGAAATTTGCATTGGTTTATAGGTAAAAATCTATTGGTCAAAGGAGGTAAAATCTAGAACCTTCCTAACTAAACTCAGCCTTAGGAACACATTACAGTAGTAAAGGTTAAAAAAAATGTATCTCCATCTAGTCCAACATCTATACCCTACCCATAATGTCTGTCAAACAGTTACATAAAAACATAGTATTGGAGGTTGTATAAAGACATACGTCCATCTAGTCCAACCTTTATACCCTACCCATAATGTCTGTCTAACAGTTACATAGTAACATAGTATTGGAGGTTGTATAAAGACATACGTCCATCTAGTCCAACCTTTATTACCCTACCCATAATGTCTGTAAACAGTTACATAGTAACATAGTATTGGAGGTTGTATAAAGACGATACGTCCATCTAGTCCAACCTTTATACCCTACCCATAATGTCGTCTAACAGTTACATAGTAACATAGTATTGGAGGTTGTATAAAGACATACGTCCCTCGTCCAACCTTTATACCCTACATAATGTCTGTATAACAGTTACATAGTAACATAGTATTGGAGGTTGTATAAAGACATACGTCATCTAGTCCAACCTTTATACCCTAACATAATGTCTGTATAACAGTTACATAGTAACATAGTATTGGAGGTTTTATAGAAACAAAACATATGTCCATCTAGTCCAACCTTTATACCCTACCCATAATGTCTATATAACAGTTAAATAGTAACATAGTATTGGAGGTTTTATAGAAACAAAACATATGTCCATCTAGTCCAACCTTTATACCCTACCCATAATGTCTATATAACAGTTACATAGTAACATAGTATTGGAGGTTGTATAAAGACATACGTCCATCTAGTCCAACCTTTATACCCTATGCATAATGTCTGTATAACAGTTACATAGAAACATAGTATTGGAGGTTGTATAAAGACATACGTCCATCTAGTCCAACCTTTATACCCTACCCATAATGTCTGTATAACAGTTACATAGTAACATAGTATTGGAGGTTGTATAAAGACATGTGTTCATCTAGTCCAACCTTTATACCATACCCATAATGTCTGTATAATAGTTACATAGTAACATATATTCGAGGTTGTATAAAGACATACATCCATCTAGTCCAACCTTTATACCCTATGCATAATGTCTATATAACAGTTACATAGTAACATAGTATTGGAGGTTGTATAAAGACATACGTCCATCTAGCCCAACCTTTATACCCTACCCATAATGTCTGTGTAACAGTTACATAGTAATATAGTATTGGAGGTTGTATAAAGGCATACGTCCATCTAATTCAACCTGTATACCCTACCCATAATGTCTGTATAACAGTTACATAGTAACATAGTACTGGAGGTTGTATAAAGACATACGTCCATGTAGTCCAAACTTTATATCCTACCCATAATGTCTGTATAACAGTTACATAATAACATAGTATTCGAGGTTGTATAAAGACATATCCTCCATCTAGTCCAACCTTTATACCCTACCCATAATGTCTGTATAACAGTTACATGTAATATAGTATGGGGGTTGTATAAAGCATACGTCCATCTAATTCAACCTGTATAACCTACCCATAATGTCTGTATAAACAGTTACATAGTAACATAGTACTGGAGGTTGTATAAAGACATACGTCCATAGTCCAACCTTTTATATCCATAAGTCTGTAACAGTTACATAATAACATAGTATGTCGGGTTGTATAAAGACATATCCTCCATCTAGTCCAACCTTTATACCCTACCCATAATGTCTGTATAACAGTTACATAGAAACATAGTATTGGAGGTTGTATAGAGACATACGTCCATCTAGTCCAACCTTTATACCCTACCCATAATGTCTGTATAATAGTTACATAGTAACATAATATCGAGGTTGTATAAAGACATACTCCACATAGTCAACCTTTATACCCTATGCATAATGTCTTATAAGTTACATAGTAACATAGTATTGGAGGTTGTATAAAGACATAGTCCATTAGTCCAACCTTTATACCCTACCCATAATGTCTGTTGTAACAGTTACATAGTAAATAGTATTGGAGGTTGTATAAAGGCATACGTCCTTCTAATTCAACCTGTATACCCTACCCAAATGTCGGTATAACAGTTACATAAGTAAATAGTACTGGA
Source organism: Hymenochirus boettgeri (assembly GCA_019447015.1). Lineage (NCBI taxonomy): Eukaryota > Metazoa > Chordata > Amphibia > Anura > Pipidae > Hymenochirus > Hymenochirus boettgeri. Next base: position 5,219,763 of record CM033470.1, read on the forward strand.
GGTTGTATAAAGACATACGCCATCTAGTCCAACCTTTATACCCTATGCATAATGTCTGTATAACAGTTACATAGAAAACATAGTATTGGAGGTTGTATAAAGACATACGTCCATCTAGTCCAACCTTTATACCCTACCCATAATGTCTGTATAACAGTTACATAGTAACATAGTATTGGAGGTTGTATAAAGACATGTGTTCATCTAGTCCAACCTTTATACCATACCCATAATGTCTGTATAATAGTTCATAGTAACATAATATGAGGTTGTATAAAGACATACATCCATCTAGTCCAACCTTATACCCTATGCATAATGTCTATATAAACAGTTACATAGTAACATAGTATTGGAGGTTGTATAAAGACATAAGTCCACTAGCCCAACCTTTATACCCTACCCATAATGTCTGTGTAACAGTTACATAGTAATATAGTATTGGAGGTTGTTAAAGGCATACGTCCATCTAATTCAACCTGTATACCCTACCATAATGTCTGTATAACAGTTACATAGTAACATAGTACTGGAGGTTGTATAAAGAATAGTCCATGTAGTCCAAACTTTATATCCTACCCATAATGTCTGTATAACAGTTACATAATAACATAGTATTCGAGGTTGTATAAAGACATATCCTCCATCTAGTCCAACCTTTATACCCTACCCATAATGTCTGTATAACAGTTACATAGTAATATAGTATTGGAGGTTGTATAAAGGCATACGTCCACTAATTCAACCTGTATAACCTACCCATAATGTCTGTATAACAGTTACATAGTAACATAGTACTGGAGGTTGTATAAAGACATACGTCCATGTAGTCCAACCTTTATATCCTACCCATAATGTCTGTATAACAGTTACATAATAACATAGTATTCGAGGTTGTATAAAGACATATCCTCCATCTAGTCCAACCTTTATACCCTACCCATAATGTCTGTATAACAGTTACATAGAAACATAGTATTGGAGGTTGTATAGAGACATACGTCCATCTAGTCCAACCTTTATACCCTACCCATAATGTCTGTATAACAGTTACATAGTAACATAATATTCGAGGTTGTATAAAGACATACATCCATCTAGTCCAACCTATACCCTATGCATAATGTCTATATAACAGTTACATAGTAACATAGTATTGGAGGTGTATAAAGACATACGTCCATCTAGCCCAACCTTTATACCCTACCCATAATGTCTGTGTAACAGTTACATAGTAATATAGTATTGGAGGTTGTATAAAGGCATACGTCCTTCTAATTCAACCTGTATACCCTACCCATAATGTCTGTATAACAGTTACATAGTAACATAGTACTGGAGGTTGTATAAAGACATACGTCCATGTAGTCCAAACTTTATATCCTACCCATAATGTCTGTATAACAGTTACATAATAACATAGTATTCGAGGTTGTATAAAGACATATCCTCATCTAGTCCAACCTTTATACCCTACCCATAATGTCTGTATAACAGTTACATAGAAACATAGTATTGGAGGTTGGTATAGAGACATACGTCCATCTAGTCCAACCTTTTACTACCATAATGTCTGTAAATAGTTACATAGTAACATAATATTCGAGGTTGTATAAAGACATACATCCATAGTCCAACCTTTATACCCTATGCATAATGTCTATAACAGTTACATAGTAAAATAGTATGGAGGTTGTATAAAGACATACGTCCATCTAGTCAACCTTTATACACTACCCATAATGTCTGTATAACAGTTACATAGAAACATAGTATTGGAGGTTGTATAAAGACATACGTCCATCTAGTCCAACCTTTATACCCTACCCATAAGTCGTATAACAGTTACATAGTAACATAGTACTGGAGGTTGTATAAAGACATACGTCCATGTAGTCCAACCTTTATATCCTACCCATAATGTCTGTATAACAGTTACATAATAACATAGTATTCGAGGTTGTATAAAGACATATCCTCCATCTAGTCCAACCTTTATACCTACCCATAATGTCTGTATAACAGTTACATAGAAACATAGTATTGGAGGTTGTATAGAGACATACGCATCTAGTCCAACCTTTATACCTACCCATAATGTTCTGTATAACAGTTACATAGTAACATAATATTCGAGGTTGTATAAAGACATACATCCATCTAGTCCAACCTTTATACCCTATGCATAATGTCTATATACAGTTACATAGTAACATAGTTTTGGAGGTTGATAAAGACATACGTCCACTAGCCCAACCTATACCTACCCATAATGTCTGTGTAACAGTTACACTAGTAATATAGTATTGGAGGTTGTATAAAGGCATACGTTCTATCTAATTCAACCTGTATACCCTACCCATAATGTCTGTATAACAGTTACATAGTAACATAGTACTGGAGGTTGTATAAAGACATAGTCCTGTAGTCCAAACTTATATCCTACCCATAATGTCTGTATAACAGTTACATAATAACATAGTATTCGAGGTTGTATAAAGACATATCCTCCATCTAGTCCAACCTTTATACCCTACCCATAATGTCTGTATAACAGTTACATAGAAACATAGTATTGGAGGTTGTATAGAGACATACGTCCATCTAGTCCAACCTTATACCTACCCATAATGTCTGTATAATAGTTACATAGTAACATAATATTCGAGGTTGTATAAAGACATACATCCATCTATGTCCAACCTTATTACCCTATGCATAATGTCTATAACAGTTACATAGTAACATAGATTGGAGGTTGTATAAAGACATACGTCCATCTAGTCCAACCTTATACCCTACCCATAATGTCTGTAAACAGTTACATAGTAACATAGTATTGGAGGTTGTATAAAGACATGTGTCATCTAGTCCAACCTTTATACCATACCCATAATGTCTGTATAACAGTTACATAGTAAAACACAGATTGGAGGTTGTATAAAGACATAATCCATCTAGTCCAACATTTATACCACCATAATGTCTGTATAACAGTTACATAATAACATAGTATTGGAGGTTGTATAAAGAGCATACGTCCATCTAATTCAACCTGTATACCCTACCCATAATGTCTGTATAACAGTTACATAGTAAACATAGTATGGAGGTGTATAAAGACATACGTCCATGAGTCAACCTTTATACCACCCATAATGTCTGTATAACAGTTACATAAAAAATAGTATTCGAGGTTGTATAAAGACATACGTCCATCTAGTCCAACCTTTATACCTACCCATAATGTCTGTATAACAGTTAATAGTAACATAGTATTGGAGGTTGTATAAAGACATACAGTAGTCCATCTAGTCCAACCTTATACCCTACTATAATGTCTGTATAACGTTACATAGTAACCATAGTATTGGAGGTTGTATAAAGACATACCTCCATCTAGTCAACCTTTATACTACCCATAATGTCTGTATAACAGTTACATAGAAACATAGTATTGGAGGTTGTATAAAGACATACGTCCATCTAGTCCAACCTTTATAGCCTACCCATAATGTCTGTATAACAGTTACATAGTAACATAGTATTGGAGGTTGTATAAAGACACTGTGTTCATCTAGTCCAACCTTTATACCATACCCATAATGTCTGTATAACAGTTACATAGTAACACAGTATTGGAGGTTGTATAAAGACATACATCCATCTAGTCCAACATTTATACCCTACCCATAATGTCTGTATAACAGTTACATAGTTACATAGTAACATAGTATTGGAGGTTGTACAAAGACATACTCCATCTAGCCAACCTTTATACCCTACCCATAATGTCTATAACAGTTACATAGTAACATAGTATTCGAGGTTGTATAAAGACATATGTCCATCTAGTCCAACCTTTATACCCTACCATAATGTCTGTATAACAGTTACATAGTAACATAGTATTGGAGGTTGTATAAAGACATACCTCCATCTAGTCCAACCTTTATACCCTACCCATAAGTTGTACATGTCGATAACAGTACATAGAACATAGTATTGGAGGTTGTATAAAGACATACGTCCATCTAGTCCAACCTTTATACCCTACCCATAATGTCTATAACAGTTACATAGTAACATAGTATTCGAGGTTGTATAAAGACATACGTCCATCTAGTCCAACCTTTATACCCTACCATAATGTCTGTTTAACAGTTACATAGAAACATAGTATTGGAGGTTGTATAAAGACATACCTCCATCTAGTCCAACCTTTATTCCCTACCCATAATGTCGGTTTATAACAGTTACATAGAAACATAGTATTGGAGTTGTATAAAGACATACGTCCCTCTAGTCCAACCTTATACCCTACCCATAATGTCTGTATAACAGTTACATAGTAACATGAAATGGAGGTTATAAAGACATGTGTCCATCTAGTCCAACCTTTATACCCTACCCATAATGTCTATAACAGTTACATAGTAACATAGTATTAAGGTTGTATAAAGACATCTGTCCATCTAGTCCAACCTTATACCCTAACCTAATGTCGTATAACAGTTATATAGTACATAGTATTGGAGGTTGTATAAAGAATAGTCCATCTAGTCCACTTATACCTACCAAAGAACAAAAAAAAGAAAGAAACGCCAAGCCAACCACCTACCCAAGCTAAAACAACAGGAAAAAAAGAAAGAAAAAAGCCCACAGTAACCAAACCAAATTTACCCTACAGACAAGAAAAAGATAAACAACAACCACACAAACCCCACCATAACATAATACAAAAAACAAAAAAAAAGACATAAGACATATGTCCATCTAGTCCACCTTTATACCCTACCATAATGTCTGTATAACAGTTACATAGTAACATAGTATTGGAGATTGTATAAACACACATTCATAGGTTTAGTTTTTTATCCCTACCCTGTTGTACCTGCCAGTTGATAAGACAATAAAGACTTGCTGATGTTATTCTGCATTTATCTTTATTATATAACCCCCTTTCCTTGTTATTGTCCATATAATCCCATTGTAAAAAGCACAGACCAAGGGGAAATTTCCTAGTAATGAATATTTATTGAAAACCCATTCTACGTGCAATGTGTAGCTTGTCTGTTAATGTTATGGTTTATATACGGATAATTGTAGGAGGCAGGTAAATGTTGATTTGCATGTAAATGGGTTTTGCAAAGCCGAGTCTTTCAGTGTTACCAGATAGGAAAGCTCTTTTTCTTATTAGCAGCAAAAGGCAGAAAGGAAGAAAGAAATGCAAATTAATAAATTGTATTGTAAACAGAAAATAATTTGTAACGTCTATTGCCCTGTAACGGGATTTACTTGTAGATGCAGAAAAGGATTTTCTTAAAGGGCAAATGTAAACAAACTGCTCTCCATGTAGTAAGCTGAATGGCACTATTCATAATTCAAACAACAACCAGTGTTAGGCAGATTTAATGTATTATCCGACATACAATCAGACATTTTCATTGATTGGCCGAAAAATTGTAATTCCCCAATCTTATTATGCGACATTAGATCGTAATATCCATCGTAATGTAAACTCACAATGGGAGACTTTCGACATTAATCACAAAACTAATGGAATATCGAACAATTGTTCTGTACATCTGCATACAATTAACGTTGTCTATCAAAGTATCGCAATTACAATCATAATAACCTTTTGTAGTGTATGGCCACCCAACAATCCAACCTTTATTAAGCCCCTCCTCCTTTACCCATACTCCTTCACAATGATACAAATACAAAACCATTTTATCTTTATAATTTACAGTAGGGAATGTATGTACGTAATACATGAGTGGTACCCAGAGTTCCTGTCGTTTGTAACTCAGTCTGTGTCCTTGTACCTTTATATAAAACACAGAACTCCTCAGTGACTTCTAATATCCTTAATTACAGTAGGGGATACATATCCCTTATGATGCATGAGTGGTACCCAGAGTTCCCTGTATAACTCAGTCTGTGTCCTTGTACCGTTATATAGACACAGAACTCCTCAGTGACATCTAATACCTTATAATTTACAGTAGGGGATACATTATCCTTATAATACATGAGTGGTACCAGAGTTCCCTGTATAACTCAGTCTGTGTCCTTGTACCTTTATATAGACACAGAACCCTCAGTGACTTCTAATATCCTCATAATTTACAGTAGGGATACATTATCCTTATAATACATGAGTGGTACCCAGAGTTCCCTGTATAACTCAGTCTGTGTCCTGTACCCTTATATAGACACAGAACTCCTCAGTGATTCTAATATCCTTATAATTTACAGTAGGGGATACATTATCCCTTATTATAAATGAGTGGTACCCAGAGTTCCTGTATAACTCAGTCTGTGTCCTTGTACCTTTATATACACACAGAACTCTCAGTGACATCTAATATCCTTATAATTTACAGTAGGGGATACAATTATCCCTTATAAACATGAGTGGTACCCAGAGTTCCCTGTATAAACTCAGTCTGTGTCCTTGTACCTTTATATAGACACAGAACTCCTCAGTGACTTCTAATATCCTTATAATGTACAGTAGGGGATACCATATCCCTTATAATACATGAGTGGTACCCAGAGTTCCCTGCATAACTCAGTCTGTGTCCTTGTACCTTTATATGGACACAGAACTCCTCAGTGACTTCTAAATCCTTATAATTTACAGTAGGGGATACATTAGCTCTTATAATAATGAGTGGTACCCAGAGTTCCCTGTATAACTCAGTCTGTGTCCTTGTACCTTTATATGGACACAGAACTACTCAGTGACTTCTAATATCCTTATAATTTACAGTAAGGGATACATTATCCTTATAATACATGGATGGTACCCAGCGTTCCCTGTAAACTCATAATGTGTCCTTGTACCTTTATATAGACACAGAACTCCCTCAGTGGCTTCAATATCCTTATAATTTACAGTAAGGGATACATTATCTTATAAACATGAGTGGTTCCCAGAGTTCCCTGTATAACTCAGTCTGTGCCCTGTACCTTTATATAGACACAAAGAACTCCTCAGTGACTTCTAATATCCTTATAATTTACAGTAGGGGATACATTATCCCTTATAATACATGAGTGAGTTCCCTGTATAACTCAGTCTGTCCTTGTACCTTTATATAGACACAGAACTCCTCAGTGACTTCTAATATCCTTATAATTACAGTAGGGGATACATTATCCTTATAATACATTAGTGGTACCCAGAGTTCCCTGTATAATTCAGTCTGTGTCCTTGTACCTTTATATAGACACAGAACTCCTCAGTGAATTCTACTATCCTATAATTTACAGTAGGGGATAACATATCCCTATAATACATGAGTGGTACCCAGAGTTCCCTGTATAACTCAGTCGTGTCCTTGTACCTTTATATAGACACAGAACTCCTCAGTGACTTCTAATATCCATTATATTTACAGTAGGGGATAAATTATCTCTTATACATGAGTGGTACCCAGAGTTCCCTGTATAACTCAGTCTGTGTCCTTGTACCTTATATAGACACAGAACTCCTCAGTGACTTCTAATATCCTTATAATTTACAGTAGGGTATACATTGTCCTTATAATACATGATTGGTACCCAGAGTTCCCTGTATAACCCAGTGTGTGTCCTTGTACCTTTATATAGACACAGAAACTCCTCAGTGACTTCTAATATCCTTATAATTACAGTAGAGGATACATTATCCTTATAATACATGAGTGGTACACAGAGTTCCCTGTATAACTCCGTCTGGTCCTTGTACCTTTATATGGACACAGAACTCCTCAGTGACTTCTAATATCCTTTAAATTACTGTAGGGGATACATTATCCCTTATAATACATAAGTGGTACCCAAAGTTCCCTGTATAATCAGTCTGTGTCCTTGTACCTTTATATAGACACAGAACTCCTCAGTGACTTCTAATATCTTATAATTTACAGTAGGGGATACATTATCCCTTATAATACATGAGTGGTACCCAGAGTTCCCTGTATAACTCAGTCTGTGTCCTTGTACCTTTATATAGACACAGAACTCCTCAGTGACTTCTAATATCCTTATAATTTACAGTAGGGGATACATTATCCCTTATAATACATGAGTGGTACCCAGAGTTCCCTGTATAAATCAGTCTGTGTCCTTGTACCTTTATATAGACACAGAACTCCTCAGTGTCTTGACTTCTAATATCCTTATAATTTACAGTAGGGGATACATTATCCCTTATAATACATGAGTGGTACCCAGAGTTCTCTGTATAACTCAGTCTGTGTCCTTGTACCTTTATATAGACACAGAACTCCTCAGTGACTTCTAATATCCTTATAATTTATCCTATATAGGCAGTTATATATTTGGTGGTAAATTGGAAAACATGTGTTTATCTCCCGACAATTGCAATGTAAAACATATTAAACTGTATTTATTCAGGTAGGAACCTTTGCCTAATGCTGTGTTATCCCTGAGTTCAGCCAGACATTCCCCATCCCCTACTAAACACAGTCTGTCACACTGATTCCATAACACTGTGTGTGTCTTTCATCTGACACAATTTCCCATAAACACTTGGTGCACCTTCGCTGTAACGCTGATTTGTAGTTCCACAAACGCCTTTCATACACATATTCACATTTTATTTTCTATTCTGCACTGAGACCAAGTCTGTCAGGAATAATAAAGATATACACTATAGCATTGTTACTCCCACGCTCCCACGTGCCACAATAGAGATCACTGTGTGTGTGACAGTCTACAGTTTGCCATTTAAAAAGCCATAATCTATCATTTTTTCTCTTTCTCAACAATTAAATTTTGTATGTGACATACCTATTTATTTATTCTGTATACCACATAGCTATTCATTCTGTATACCACATAGCTATTCATTCTGTATACCACATAGCTATCATTTGCACATAGCTATTCATTCGTACACATAGTATTCATTCTGTATACCACATAGCTATCATTCTGTATACCACATAGTTATTCATTCTAACCACATGTATTCATTGTAACCACATAGCTATTCATTCTGTATACCACATAGTTAATCTTATTACATAGCTTATCTGTACCACATAGTTATTCTTTGTTACACACAGTATTCATCTGTATACCCAAGTTATTCATTCTGTATACACATTAGCTATTCATTCTGATACCACATAGCTTATTCATTCTGTATACCAATAGCTATTCATTCTGTATACACATAGTATTCATTCTGTATACCACAAGCTATTCATTTGTTATACCACATAGCTATTCATTCTTGTACCACATAGCTATCATCTGTATACCACATAGTATTCATTCTGTATACCACTAGTATTTATTCTGTATACCACATAGCTATTTATTCTGTATACCACATAGCTATCATTCGTATACACATAGTTTTATGTCATTCTGATTATACCACATAGTTATTCATCTGTATACCACATAGTTATTCATTCTGTATACCACATAGTTATTCATTCTGTATACCACATAGTTATTCATTCTGTAAACCACATGGTTATTTATTCTGATACCACATAGCTATTTATTCTGTATACCACATAGCTATTCATTCTTTATACCACATAGTTATTCATTCTGTATACCACATAGTTATTCATTCTGTATACCACATAGTTTATTCATGTATACCACATAGTTATTCATTCTTTATACCACATAGTTATTCATTCTGTATACCACATAGTTATTTATTGGATACCACATAGTATTCATTCTGTATACCACATAGTTATTTATTCTGTATACCACATAGTTATTCATTCTGTATACCACATAGTTAATCATTCTGTATACCACATAGTTATTCAGTCTGTATACCACATAGTTATTCATTCTGTATACCACATAGTTATTCTCTTATACCACATAGCTATTCATTTCTTTTACCACTAGGTAATTTAATGCTTGTACCAATAGCTATTCATTCTGTATACCACATAGTTATTCATTCTGTATACCACATAGTTATTCATTCTGTATACCACATAGTTATTCATTCTGTATACCACATAGATTCTCTGTATACCACATAGATATTTATTCTGTATACCACATAGTTATTCATGCTGTATACACACATAGTTTTTCATTCTGTATACCACACATCTATTCGTTCTGTATACCACAGTTATCCATTCTGTATATCACCATATTAGTTATATATTCTGTATATCATACATCATTCATTCTGTATACCACAGTTATCCATTCTGTATATCACAATAGTTATATATTCTGTATACCACACATCTATTCATTCTGTATACCACAGTTATCCTTCTGTATATCACATATAGTTATATATTCTGTATACCACATAGCTATTCATTCTGTATACCACATATATTTATGTATCATGTATACCACATAGTTATCTCTTCTGTATACCACAAAGTTATTCATTTGTATACCACACAGCTATTCATTCTGTATACCACATATTTATTTATTCTGTATACCACATACTCTAGTTATCTATTCTGTATACCACATAGTTATTTATTCTGTATACCACATAGTTATCTATTCTGTATGCCACATAGTATCTTATGTAACCACATAGTATTTATTCTGTATACCAACATAGTTATTTATTCTGTAACCACAATAGTATTCATTCGTATTCCACATGTAATATTCTGTATACCACTAGTATTCATTTTGTATACCACATAGTTATCTATTCTGTATACACATAGTTATTCTTCTGTTATACCACATAGTATTTATTCTGTATGCCACATAGTTATTCATTCTGTATACCACATAGCTATTATTCTGTATACTACATAGTTATCTATTCTGTATACCACATAGTTATTCATTCTGTATACCACATAGTTATTCATTCTGTATACCACATAGCTATTCATTCTGTATACTACATAGTTATCTATTCTGTATACCACATAGTTATTCATTCTGTATACCACTAGCTATTCATTCTGTATACTACAAGTATCTATTCTGTATACCACATAGTTATTCATTCTGTACACCACATAGTTATTCATTCTGTATACCACATAGTTATCTATTCTGTATACCACATAGTTATTCATTCTGTATACCACATAGTTATTTTTTGTATACAACATGGTTATTTTTCTGTATACCACATGGTTATTTATTCTGTATACTACATAGTTATCTATTCTGTATGCCACATAGTTATTCATTCTGTATACCACATAGTTATTCATTCTGTATACTACATAGTTATTTATTCTGTATACCACAGTTATCTATTCTGTATACCACATAGTTATCTATTCTGTATACCACATAGTTATTTATTCTGTATACCACATAGTTATTATTCTCTATACCACATAGTTATTCATTTTGTATCCACATAGCTATTCATTCTGTATACCACATAGTTATTTATTCTGTATACCACATAGTTATTTATTTCTCTATACCACATAGTTATTCATTTTATATACCACATAGCTATTCATTCTGTATACCACATAGTTATTCATTCTGTATACCACATAGCTATTCATTCTGTATACCACATAGCTATTCATTCTGTATACCACAAGCTATTATTCTGTATACCAAATAGTTATTCATTCTGTATAACACTAGATATCATTCTGTATACCACATAGCTATTCATTCTGTATACCACATAGTTATTACCACATAGTTATTCATTCTGTATACCACATAGTTATTCATTTTGTATACCACATAGCTATTCATTCTGTATACCACATAGTTATTCATTCTGTATACCACATAGCTATTCATTCTGTATACCACATAGCTATTCATTCTGTATACCACATAGTTATTCATGCGTATACCACATAGCTATTCATTCGTATACCACATAGTTATCTTTCTGTATACCACATAGTTATTCATTCTGGTATACCACATAGCTATTCATTCTGTATACCACATAGTTATTACCACATAGTTATTCATTCTGTATACCAACATAGTTATCTATTCTGTTTATACCGTAACTATTTACTTGTATACCACATAGCTACAGTATTTACATTGTGTGCCACACAGCTATTTATTCTTAATACCACATAGCTTTGTTTTGTACCCCATATAGTTATCAAAGGGGATAACTGCCAGGGGAGCAGTGGGTGAGCAACTGCAGGGGGCCAGGGGCCAAGAGGGCCCCATCTACATATTTTTCCTATGATGGATATATTATCCTGCCAGAAAACCACTGTGAGTAAAGCTCTGATAGGGGCCCCATGATAGTTTTCTAGGAGGCACAGTGATTACTAGTTACGCCACTGATAGTTATTTATTTTGAATATCACATAATCATTTATTTTGTAAGCCACATAGTTATTTATTTTATATGCCACAGAGCTATTTATTTTATATGCCACAGAGCTATTTATTTTATTGCCACAGAGCTATTTATTTTATATGCCACATAGTTATTTATTTTATATGCCACAGAGCTATTTATTTTATATGCCACAGAGCTATTTATTTTATATGCCACAGAGCTATTTATTTTATATGCCACGGTGCTATTTATTTTATATGCCACAGAGCTATTTATTTTATATGCCACAGAGCTATTTATTTTATATGCCACAGAGCTATTTATTTTATATGCCACATAGTTATTATTTTAATGCCACAGAGCTATTTATTTATATGCCACAGAGCTATTTATTTTATATGCCACGGAGTATTATTATATGCCACGGGCTATTTATTTTATATGCCACAGAGCTATTTATTTATATGCCCAGAGCTATTTATTTTATATGCCACAGAGCTATTTATTTATATGCACAGAGCTATTATTTTATATGCCACAGAGCTATTTATTTTATATGCCACAGAGCTATTATTTTATATGCCACAGAGCATTTTATTTTATATGCCACAGAGCTATTTATTTTGTATGCCACATAGTTATTTTTTTATATGCCACAGAGCTATTATTTATATGCCACAGAGCATTTATTTTATATGCCACAGAGCTTTATTTATATGCCACATAGTGATTATTTTTATATGCCACAGAGCTATTTATTTTATATGCCACAAGCTATTTATTTATATGCCACGGAGCTATTTATTTTATATGCCACGGTGCTATTTATTTTATATGCCACAGAGCTATTTATTTTATATGCCACAGAGCTATTTTTATATGCCACAGAGCTATTTATTTTATATGCCACAGAGCTATTTATTTTATATGCCACATAGTTATTTATTTTATATGCCACAGAGCTATTTATTTTATATGCCACATATTATTTATTTTATATGCCACATAGTTATTTATTATATATGCCACAGAGCTATTTATTTATATCTTACGTAGCTATTTATTTGAATGCCACAGAGCTATTTATTTTATATGCCACAGAGCTATTTATTTTATATGCCATGGAGCTATTTATTTTATATGCCACAGAGCTATTTATTTTATATGCCACAGAGCTATTATTTTATATGCCACGGAGCTATTTATTTTATATGCCATGGAGCTGTTTATTTTATATGCAACAGAGCTATTTATTTTATATGCCACAGAGCTATTTATTTTATATGCCACGGAGCTATTTATTTTATATGCCACAGAGCTATTTATTTTATATGCCACGGAGCTATTTATTTTATATGCCACGGAGCTATTATTTTATATGCACAGAGTATTATTTATATGCCACAGAGCTATTTATTTATATGCCACAGAGCTATTTATTTTATATGCCACAGAGCTATTTATTATATGCCAGAGATTATTTATATGCCACGGAGCTATTTATTTATATGCCACAGAGCTATTTATTTTATATGCCACAGAGCTATTTATTTTTAATGCCACGGAGCTATTTATTTTATATGCCACAGAGCTATTTATTTTATATGCCACAGAGCTATTTATTTTATATGCCACAGAGCTATTTATTTTATATGCCACGAGCTATTTTTTAATGCCACGGAGAGCTATTTATTTTATAGCCACAGAGCTATTAAAAAAATTTTATTTATATGCCACAGAGCTATTTATTTATGATGCCACGGAGCTATTTATTTATATGGCCACAGGAGCTATTTATTTATATGCCACAGAGCTATTTATTTTATATGCCACAGAGCTATTTATTTTTATATGCCACATTAAGAGTATTTATTTTATATGCCACAGGCTATTTATTTTATATGCCACAGAGCTATTTATTATACCACAGAGCATTTATTTTATATGCCACAATAGTTATTTATTTTAATGCCACAGAGCTATTATTTTATATGCCACAGAGCTATTTTTTAATGCCATAGTGATTATTTATATGCCACAGAGTGATTTTTTATATGCCACGAGTATTTATTTTATATGCCACAGAGCTATTTATTTTATATGCCACAGAGCTATTTATTTTATATGCCACAGAGTATATTTTATATGCCACAGAGCTATTTATTTTATATGCCACAGAGCTATTTATTTTAAATGCCACGGAGCTATTTATTTTATATGCCACGGAGCTATTTATTTTAAATGCCATGGAGCTTTTTATTTTTTGGGCTACTCATAAAATAAGGGGATTTTCTCTTTCTTTTTTGACTTGTCAGGAACTTGTTATGTTTTTTTTTCCTACGAATGTACCTGTAGAGACTTTTTATCCTGCTATTAGCACTGATCCCCTCCCGCAATAATCTCTCCTGTCGGTGACATCTAATCAATTTGCGTTATGCTGTTCAAAAGGCGATTGTATCAGTAGAAAAGAGGCAAAATTTGCAATAGATCCAAAGTCTGTACGTGGTCAATTATTTTCCAGTGTGGACCACTAACGATTAACACCACAAACCACAAAGGCTGTTGACCCACATAACACAATTTCCATATATATCCCAAGGGGCCGGTGTATTTTGTCTGGTGTATTTACTTTTTTTTGTGTTCATATTTTATTCATTAATCTTTAGTGCAGTTTTTTGAAAGTGTTACCACAGATTAAGATGACGTTCGGGTTTCTATTGCTTGGTTACACCCACTAAGGGCATATCTATAGAGAAACATAGTGGTTGAGGTTGAATTAAGACATACGTCCACCTTGTTTCAACCTTTACATTTACAGTGTGTACAGTACAGTACAGTTATCTCTTTACTACGCACTGAGAATCGCTGGACAGAACAATGAACAAGCTCACTGAATGAATTTACAATTAGAGATGTAATGTGGGTTTGAATAGAACCCAGTTTCGAATCGAATCTGAGGGTTTTGAAATCTCGACAAAACTTTCGGAACTCTCGGATTTCATGGAACCCAGACTTTTAGAATTTTCTATTTTAATCGAAAATCAAAATTAGACAATTTTCAAAAATCGAAAGTAGACGATTTTCAAAAATCGAAACTCGAACTTTCCAAAAAATTAAAAAAATTTGAAAACAGAACAAAACTCAACATCGAGTTGAACATCTCCATTTACAATACAACAAACAACCAACTTGGCATCTCCTCCAAACCCCAAAGAGGATTAGAGAAGACCATGACCAATACGATATCAGAGACCATACAAGCATCAGTGCACTGGAAGAATGACACATTGCTTTGGTGGGATCAGTAAAAAATACTATTTACAGGACAAGTGGACACAAATGTGGAAATATATTTACATGTTCTGAGCTTCATAAACAGTGTATATTTATTAGAATAACTGAATATTCCTCTGCAGCTCTGCACATTATAGTTTCTATAAGTGTACCTATTAAAAGCATATTATTGGAGGGTTTGAAGCTATTAAGTGCAAACATAGAAAAAACAAGGTGTTAGCCTACACTACACAGCAATACACACACTCCTGTAAATGGCAGTTTTCTGCAGAAATAATCACATACAGTAGCAAAGGCTGCGGCTGTAGAAATGTTCATAGAAATAAATTGTTGATATAAAGATATAGAGTGTTAATGATGTATATAAAGAGTTAATAATGGCTGCTTTATATCTGCAGAGGGCCAATAGCTTCCCCCCACTTTGCCTGAGCTCATTATATTCACAGCTCTTTCTGTTGATTGGCAGGGAAAAACTGTTACATGCATCTTAGCATAAGGCGGGTGGGGATACAAACACAAGGAAGCAAGTAAGCATGTGCAGAAAGTCCATGACCACCAGGAAGAGGCAACACTAGAAAGCAGCAGTGACATCACAGATAACCAGTAACCCGAAACATTCTATAATTTATTTCTACACTAAGAGGCTAATTTCAGAGCCAGACAAACGGTTTTACTAAGTGAGTTATGGGATCTATGGAGATACTATATCTTTATATTTATTTTTTGTTCTTCTTATTTGCCATAGATGTATTTTTGGTGAACAGTTAATGACCCCCTTTCCCTTCCTCATTAAAGTATATAAAGTATATAAATATAAAGATTAGTTATGCTTTAACCCAATATTGTAATTTATTGTGTCCAGTCTGTCCTTACCACAATCAACTCACAATCCCATAAATCATATTCTCATGGCAGTTACACGTCTGAGCCCATTTGCCATTTTTGTAGTGTTGATAGAGCTGATTTAAGATGGGATTCTATGTACTAAGGTTTAAGGGGATTACAAGATTTTTATGGGTGCTTCTCTTATTCCACCAAATACCAGGTCACACACATAAAGATTAGATCAGAAACACACCATAACAATTTACTGGATCACAGTAGAGAGGGTGTGAAGGAGCAATAGCAGCTCCCAGTATGGCAGCTCTCGGTATATGACAGCTTCCAGTATGGCAGCTCTCGGTATATGACAGCTCCCAGTATGGCAGCTCTCGGTATATGACAACTCCCAGTATGGCAGCTCTCGGTATATGACAGCTCCCAGTATGGCAGCTCTCGGTATATGACAACTCCCAGTATGGCAGCTCTCGGTATATGACAGCTCCCAGTATGGCAGCTCTCGGTATATGACAGCTCCCAGTATGGCAGCTCTCGGTATGTGACCCACTTTTTTTGATATTAAGGGGCTTATTTAGTAAGAGGTACAAAATGTTGCCCATTCTGTCAATTTTCATCAACCAATCAGATATTACCTTTTTAAGTCTCTCCTATTACCAAGAGCACCTAACCACTGCAGATGATTGACGCTGGGGAATTGTTTTCTGGTGATTCCTGGGAATGTATCAGAATTCCTATGAAACCCAAATGAAGTGTATGTAGGATCATAACCCCATCAAAATGACACCTCAACCTACCTACACCCCAGCCGAGAGAACCCATGCAACGGATCCCCAAGAGATTATACACCTCAGGTCATACATGACCACATCCTATATCACCGCGATTCAAATTGTAGACCCCCATCACTGAGACACCCACCGACCTACACCCCATTCCTATACACCCCAGGATCAACTGATACCCATCCTACCTCCACCCCAGCATAAGATACACCCCATTCAACTTATACCCCATCCTACCTACACCCCATTTTACCTACATCCAATTCAACATACAATGCATCCTGCCTACACTTATTCTACCTATTCTAGACCCCATCCTGCCTACATCCTATTCTAACTACACCCCATCTTGTATACATCTCATCTTACTTACACCTCATCCTACATACACCTCCCATTCCTCACAGCTGTTTAATGTTACTGTGTTACCTGTTAATTACAAATCTCTCTACCACTGATTTTCCCATTGCCTTTCTAGACCTGATTAGCGTCTCCAACATTTCTACATTGATCTATGAATTTGCTTAATCACCTCCAATTTGGGTGAAAGGGGAGTGAAGGGAACGTGTGACTTTCTCGTGTGTTGAAACGTTCTGTGTGAATGAACATGATCGCTGAAATCCTGCAAGAAGTTGTTTGTTTTCTATTTAACCAGCCAGGTTGGTGGCCTTGCTCAGTAAAGTGTCTAGATGAAGCTATTTCTCTCCCAGCAGGAGGCTGAGCGCAAATCATCAATAACCCTCGGTTTTCAGATCATCTTGATAAAGATTCTTAGGAAATCTTTCCCGCTCCCTGTATACAGTCTATGTTTGTCTATTAGAAAGACACTAATGTTTATGGCTTATAATTAAGGAGAAATAAGGAAGTCTTTGTCGATATTGCCTTATATTTCAGATTTGACCAATCCAACAGCAGAGGATCTTGGGGAAAAAGAGGAGGAGCAGAAGCCAGAACTGCATCTCTCTAGGATAAGTATTGGAATTTAGATAAATATAGAGCAGTGTAGGGTCTCATTACATAGGGAATATGTCAACTCCAGTCGCAATTACATTTAATATCATTGTTATTCTTGACTGTAGGTAGAATAGACTGTATGTATGTAGAATAGGCTGTAGGTGCATAATGGTTCCCTTAACAGTACAGTATGAGGGTATAGCTTATTGTGTGTACAGAACATTCCTTCTCTGTATATTTATATTTATACATATGGGGGAGCTGCCATAGTGTTTCCCTTAGATAGTACAGTATGAGGGTATAGCTTATTGTGGTACGAACATTCCTTCTCTTTATATTTATTTTTTATCAATGGGTGGAGCTGCCATATTGTTCCCTTAGACAGTACAGTATGAGGGTATAGCTTATTGTGTGTACAGAACATTCCTCTCTGTATATTTAATTTATACATATGGATGGGAGCTGCCATATGTTTCCCTTAGACAGTACAGTATGAGGTTATGCTTATTGTGTGTACAGAAACTTCCTTCTCTGTATATTTTATATTTATACATATGGGGGAGCTGCCATATGTTTCCCGTAGACAGTCAGTATGAGGGTATAGCTTATTGTATGTACAAAACATTACTTCTCTTTATATTTATACATATGGGTGGGAGCTGCCATAGTGTTTCCTTAGACAGTACAGTATGAGGGTATAGCTTATTGTGTGTACAGAACATTCCTTCTCTGTATATTTATTTTTATCATTGGGTGGGAGCTGCCATATTGTTTCCCTAGACAGTACTATGAGGGTATAGCTTATGTGTGTACAGAACATTCCTTCTCTGTATATTTATATTTATACATATGGGTGGGAGCTGCCATATTATTTCCCTTAGACAGTACAGTATGAGGGTATAGCTTATTGTGTGTACAGAACATTCCTTCTCTGTATATTTATATTTATACATATGGGTGGGAGCTGCCATCTGTTTCCCTAGACTACAGTATGAGGGTATAGCTTTTTTGGTGTACGGAACATTCCTTGTATATTATATTTATACATATGGGTGGAGCTGCCATATTGTTTCCCTTAGACAGTACAATATGAGGGTATCTTATTGTGTGTACAGAACATTCCTTCTCTGTATATTTTATTTACATATGGGTGGGAATTTTTTTATTCATAAAACACTTACAAAATTACATTCAAATATTATCAACACAATTTGCATATAAAATACATTCAATTTAAAGATATTCCATTAATGATATGATCCCATAGTTCCCCTTTCCTCCTTTTCATATCTATCATTTTAATAAACCTAATGTCACTCTGTGCGGCTCTAACTGCCCAATCCAACATCCTTCCTGCACAGATAGCTTTTTTACATCTGGCTGCCATAGGTAATACCGTATATAGCTATATAATGCACATGGTTTCTCTATTTACAGCTGGGTTTCTATTTGTAACTCCATATGCTGCTTCCTGGTAGGATAACACCCCCAAATTGAGACTCAGCTTTACCACTTGTTCCCACAATGTCTTTGCGATGGGACAAACAATAAGGAAATGTTCCTGGGTTCTTCTGATTTACAGCCCCAAGGACATTCTCTATCTGCCACATTGATATATTTTGTATTTCCCCTTACATACAGTTCCCTTGGGAAGTCAGCCATGCAGTATCTTGTAGTTTTGGGGGGAACCTCTTACTGGTTAGATACTGCAAACTCTCTGTCTGTACATCACTGGGACAGTCTTTCAGAACTGGTAGGACAATAAAATGTGACTGAACACTGTACAATACAATTCTTTCCGTGACATGAGGTAAGTTCGGACACACTGATGCCCCATCTTCTCAAATCTTTAACCCTAAGTCAAATGGGGGAAAGGTGATATCCTCGTATCAGGACCTGTTTCACCCGACCTCCCAATAACCATCCTTAATAAAGGGCGACACCTGAGCCTTTACACTATTTCCCCATAGGGAGCTGTTGTCTGCATCAAACATCCAAAATTATACTTAGGAACATAGTCCCAAAAATGCAACAGGACACAACATCCCAAACCTCCCTCCCTTCGCCTTAGGTAGGTGACCCCCCCTTACTGGGTTCAATCTGCTCCCCACAGCATTTGGAAAAACAAACTGAATATCTGAGTATAAAAAGCTTCTGGCAATGGGAAAATACAGGAAACAAACAGGAAGGTTGGACCAGGTAAGTCTTAATGACTTTAACTCTACTCCCAAATAGGACACTCCAGGATTTCCACCGTTTTATTTTACCCATCCCGATATCTATTTCTCTTTCCAGTTTACTTCACACATTGCCTCTCCCAATCGAATCCCCAAGATCTAATCTGATTAGGGGTCACTGGAAATTCTGGAGATGGAAAGTTGGTTCATTGTCCAGACACCAGAAAGCTTCTGACTTTTCATGGTTAACTAGAGAACCCGGCCTCAGAGTAACTTGTGATGTGTCTTCACTATAGCGCCCTCCTCAGCAGGATTAGATATTACAATGGTCACATCGTCTGCATAGGCTATTACATTTAACATCTGACCATGGGGAAGCCTTTACCCCCTTAATATCATCTACTCATCCAACCGAAGGAAAGGGTCAATGGCCAACTGTACAAGAGAGGGCTCAGAGGGCAGCCTTGTCTTACCCCTGCTCCCACCTCAAACTCCTCTCCTTGCCAGCCATTAATCAGCGGGGAGCATGTTGCCCCTTTGTATAGGACACATAACCAACTGATAAACTGTAGGGTCCCATATTTTACAAACTGCCCAAAATATTGATGGTTTACTCTGTCAAGGCTTGGCTGGTCTATACATAGCAAACTTATTCCACCCGGGCTTTACATTCTTCAAGGGCTTCTCTTATTGACAGGACTGCCCCAAAGATTTTTCTCCTCTCACTGTACAGAATTGGAAAGGAGAGTAACACGTCTGAAAACTGAAGACGAGAGAAAGAACCTTCGCCAACAACTTCCTATCTGTATTGAGCAAAGTGATTGCCTCCAGTTCTCAACACGCTCTCCGTCCTTCCCCTTAGACAGAAGGATAAGAGAGGAAACTTCCATTGAGGGGGTAAGGAAACCTTCGTTTAGACATTCGTTAAACCTGAGCCAGGGTTGGAGCCAAAAGATCTTTAAAGGTTTTATAAAACTCTGATGTCAACCCATCTGGACCTGGAGCCTTTTTACTGTGTAAATTACTAATCTCTACTATTTCTTCTGCTGTTATCTCTGCAGTCAGAGTAGAAAATCCACATGTGTGTGTTCTGGACCAGACATTGCCTTTAAGAAATTGTCCATCTTTTCCTTTATCATAGTTTTGTTTTAAAGAAATTGGCTAGTGTTCTCCTACCACCCCCAAAATCCCCTCCTTGACTCTGCATGTTCCCTTCTTGGTCCATAAACCCTCTCTTGCCTCTTTAAACAGTTTCATTACAATTCTGGCAAGGGTCCGTGAACAACTTCCCATAATCCCTTTCAAACCAAACTCTTGTAACGACTGTATTGATTGCTTCATCAGAGATTTCAATTCAGCAACTTTCCAGCATCTGCCCCATCTGAATCAGACTTCCGCTTCTTCCTTAAAGACTGATACTTCTTTTGTCTTTGGCTCCCCTGTTTAATGATCGAGACTTAATAGGTAGAAATTTCCTTCTTGGTTTCCCTCCCACATGAGACGTTGTGAGATAAAACTCTGTCTTTGTTAATTGGGCATTATAAAAGGCACTAAAACTCTTCTTTACCTCCTCTCCCTCCAGATTTTCTGCTCCCAACCTCCACAGCCTTTTCCCTTCCGTGGGGCTTCTGCTACCCCATAACAAAAAGAGATGGCCAGATGGTCCGAAAACTCCACCACAGTCTCCTTAATATCAGAGAACGTTCCACCTTCCTTTATAAAAATCATGTCCAAACGGCTACTCCTACGGCACAGTAGTATGTGTGCTTCCTTTCCTTCCCCAAAGGTCGACACAATCCATTAATCCCACTTGTGATATTAAATCTCTAAAGAAGAGACCCTCATACTATTAAACCTTCCTGTCCTGTCCTCTGCTCTCATCACCTGATTGAAGTCCCCAGACATATTGGGAGGGAGTTATAAGATAAGGTTTGATTTCTAGGAGAAGTCTCTTCCTTTCCCCTGTGTTTGGGGCCCATATACATTTATCAGACGCAATACTCTGTCTTTACTTTATATCCAAGAGTAACACACCGTCCAACTGCAATTTCCACCACCTGGTGACTTCAAACTGGGGTATCCCTTTATAAGAATCCCAATTCCCCCCGCGGGTTCTGACCCTATGGACCAAACGACGGGCCTGAACCCCAATCTTTCTTTGCCCTATACAGCCTGCACTTGTGGTTAATCTGGTCTCCTGTAGAAACTTATATTGGCCTCAGATTCTTTTAGATATTCATAGCCCAGAACCTCGCCTTGGGAGATTTAATGCTACAGACGTTAAGGTGGGCAGAAGAATAAGGAAAAATCATCATCATTTGTTTTTTTTCTGATTCCCCTCCCTGCCTCCCTCTCCATCACCGTATCTCTTAACTTGGACCCCTTTACCTTTCTTTGAGGGAGGTCGACTATCAAGGTCCTCAACTCATCCTCATCTAGGGATTCCCAGTCCTCCTCTAGGTTTTTCTCTTTCTCTCTCTTTTTTCCTTCCTCTCTTTTCCTATTTCCCTCTCTCTTTTCCTAATGTTTCCTTTCCCCTTTAACTCTATATCCATATTAACTCTGTCACTGCTGTCGATCCCAACTCAACTCCTCTCCACCATCTATCGCTCCTTCTCTCCTCAGCCTCCATCCTCTCCAATTCTTCTGCCTCCTCTGAGGAATCTGCCCAGCTTTTCCCACTGGGATCTCGTACCTATTGGCGGTGCACACGGTCGTTTCCCTTTCTAGATATAGCTTATTGTGTGTACAGAACATTCCTTCTCTGTATATTTATTTTTATACATATGGGTGGGAGCTGCCATATTGTTTCCCTTAGACAGTACAGTATGAGGGTATAGCTTATTGTGTGTACTGTCTAAGGGAAACAATATGGCAGCTCCCACCCATATGTATAAATATATATACAGAGAAGGAATGTTCTGTATATACAATAAGCTATACCCTCATACTGTACTGTCTAAGGAAACATATGGCGCTCCCCCCATATGTATAAATATACAGGGAAGGAATTTTAAATACTACTTTCTTATACACCTCTATCATTATATAAGGTTAAACTGACTGTGTATCACGGGGTTAATTTTTCCATTGACGATTTACAGAGAAATAGAAACATTGAATCTCCATAGACAGATAATAATAATAAGCAATTTCCCACTGACAGACGTGACCATAAATCCCCACGTTGCGAATATGTGTTTGGACCCTTCGGAGGGATTTTTGGGATGGAAATGAGATGTGTCGATACTTTATAAGCAAATTGCTCTTTACGTGAGAGCGATAAGTCTTCATATAACAAACGGATAACTGGGTCGGGCATGTGTCACATACGTGGCTGGGAAAGAACGACTGTCTGCTGTCACATGTGCAATGAGCTTTTCTCTCCATCGAAACAACTTTATTGCATTGAAACCCCAGTCTAGTTGTGAGTCCCCTCTGTCCCTATGTAGCAATGAAACACTCCACTGCCTTCAAATGTATTGGCTTTAAACGTCTTCACTGCCACACCAATGTAATTGGGTTCTAACAGCACACGTAACACTCCTTTCTGCATTAAGGTTTCAACTAAATTCAGAGATCCCCTTATTGGCTATTGGGTTTGTCTTGTCGTGTAACTGTTTTAATGTTTTGATTGGCTAATGGTTGTCTGACAAGTAAATATTCTAATTGGCTACAGGTGGTGAAAGGTCCCTATACACAGCATTGATATTCCAATCCGATCGAAGAAAAAAATGTGATCAGTAATGATGACACAATACCGAACTCGGACTATTCAAACTAGTCCGTTTTTCAGACTTGCGGCCTATTTTGATAATTATCGAAAAAATTGATAATTACCGAATTTACGAGCCGTTCGCTAACCCTAGATGTATCATTCGGTAACCCTTGAAAGTTATCGTCGGGTTTCGATAATCCCTCATTTATAGTTCTATTTTCGCTAACCCTAAATGTATTGTTCGCTAACCCTGAAAGTATTGTTCGCTAACCCTAGAAAGTATTGTTTAGATTTCGAAACCCTTTCATTATAGTTCTATTTTCGGTAACCCTAGAATGTATCATTCGGTAACCCTAGAAAGTATTGTTCGCTAACCCTAGACTGTATTGTTCGGTAACCTTAGAATTGGCCTTTCCTCAAATGTAGCTTAAGCAACTCTGACAATTGCCCGATCATGAAGTAAGAAGTGTTTACAGGTTTTGGTGACAGTGACATGTTCCCCAGACCATTTCCAGGTGCCACAGCCATTACCAGTCACACTGCTGATTTTATCTGTAAACCATCCGAACTTTTCGAACTATTAGCTCCCCCTACTATAATGGGTTAGTTTTCGAACTTTCAAACTTTTACTAAAGTTTGAAAAGTGATAGAACTTTTTGAAGTTCGGCCACCGTAATGATCAGGCAAGATGGAAAATCTTATATCAACCCCATCTACCAGAACTACACGCGTCCGTAGTTTTTAAGCTGAAATCAACAGAAGAAAATCAACAGGAATTCATCTGATCGGATTTTCAACCAATCGTTGGACAGCCAAAAAAACACTGGACCGTGTATTTGATTCACTGCAGTTGATTTAGAAATGTATTTTTTCTAATGTTCTGATTACAGGTTAAGCTAAACTGTTATTTCTCCAACACATAGGAAAAAAAAAAATTCTTTATGAAATTTCATGCAAGCAATTACTAGTTCAAAAAAATTCTGACCAATATTCCCTCACACTTGACTGAGCTATCACACTGCCTGGTTGGAATTTTGACCCATATGTACCTAACATATAGAAGGAACTAAAGAATTGGACACTGAGACCTCGGTCTATAGAAGAAAGTCCCCCTTCTCCCTATAGGCAATAGTGGCCTAACGTCTGAGATGGGATCTGGGTCCTACTCAAATGAGATGGGATCTGGGTCTCCTAGAGATGGACGAACTTCCAAAGTTTGGTCCATTTTCGAACTGTCGAACTATATGGAAAGTTCGAAAACGGACCCATTAAAGTGAATGGGAGTCAAATAGTTTAAAAAGTTCTAATGAAATCCAATTAAAATATCATGGTAACTTAATGTAAATGGCTGTGGGACCTGGGAAATGGTCTGGGGAACATGTTCCAATATCCAGGACTTTCGAAAAATCTATTTTATTCTCACGCGTGCTACTTTCGAGTTCTCATTGTTGGACATTCGATAATTATCCCATGAACGACTCACAGATGTTTCGATTTTCGAATTTGATATTATATCAAAAGTCCGGAAAGTTCGAAAGTCCGAGAAATCCAGGTCCGGTATAGTTAGAGATGTCCGAGTCCGTTTGAACTCCGATAAGTTGGGCTCAAGCTCGGGTTCGAGTTGGAGTTCTAGTCCATCTCTACTCAGAACCACTCGGTTCCGAAAACTGACATTCCGTCCAACGGATTTTGGGACTATAGTCTGTATTTTAGAGGTTACTGATCACCCAAGTAACCCTTGAAAACACGATCGTAAACTGGAAAGTTGCTCCAATCGTATTTTCAAGGGTTATCGAACGTTTGAGTTTATTTACGAAGGTTACTGAAAATAACCTTGATCTTTCGATAACCCTTGATACGACCGAACTCGAAAGTAGTTTCAATTGTTATTCGAGGTCATTGACCATTCAAGGTTATTTTCGGTAACCTTCGAAAATAACCTTGAACCCCCAGAAGTGTTTTCTGTTCTTGCTTAAGGTTTTTCCCGAGTTCCGTGAATCTAAACAGAATGAAACTTTCGAGTTTCACCCATCTCTATGTATAACCTATAGTAATGCAAATTGCAATGCCTACAGCCTTCACAGTGAACATTAAACAAATATCCTTTGATGTGTGAAATTACATTACAGCCCAATTACAGGGCATTTTTGTAGCACTGAAAGGCAAGACGAGTTGTTTTGAAAAATGCAGACACCTATAACATGATACAAGGGGGAAATGTATAGAGACCCTGAGATCACGTCCAATATGGGAAAGTCTGAGGTCCCTTTTTCAAGTAAGCACTAATTATAGACGGAATACCAGCTACACTATTTACAGACATGTCATTTAGATGTGTGGACAATAAACGTTTAATATTGAGTTTTTGAATTTGTTACAGTTGACAGAAGGGCCTATTAAAGGTTGATCACAGACTACAAGCTGGTGAAAGCAGGAAGTGTGACAAACACATGTGGGTGGCCACACGTTGTGCACTGCATCTGATTTCAGAGAGCTTGCGATCACCATTTTATTCTTTATTTTTTGAAAATCCATTGGGCTCCGATAATGGGATATTAATGGAAACGTACTGCATTGGCGAATTGCAGTGTGGCCACATCCTTACTCTCCTCAGACTCTATATTCGGTCGTCTTCATCCACAGTTTCATTCAGGGAAATACAATCACCCCTGTAATAAACATTTACAAGAATTCTGGGTAAAGGAATCATATAAAGGGATGTTACTATGTTACTTTTCCATCTGTACAAAACAGATAAGTTCAAATGTCTCTAGTGGCCCAGCCCCCCAAACAATGCTGTCAATGCTTCGATTGCTTTTATTCTGTTCTATAATTTGAACAATGTGCATCTTATCCTGCAATCGAATGTTCGTGTTGGGTAATAATTTATCCGGAGTGCGGGGTCTTTGTCATTGTCCCACACACACACACACACACACACGCCTGTCTGGCTATCTACTTATCAGTTGTCGAAAATGAACTCCGAATAGCCAAAAGTAGAATAAAACAGAATGGAGAAGGAGGATTAGTGACATAAATACAGCACACACTAAAATACTGTACAGTAAATCTTAACACCTAACGATAGGCGATACCACATTCCGACAGAGAAAGGACCTGCTAAATACAGCTCACCCTTTAACTTATCCTGTAAGAAAAGGTTATTAGCAACTAGAGAGGTAATGTGGGTTCGATTATAACCCAAACACGAAAATGAAAGTAGATAAATATCGAAAATGGAAAGTAGATAAATATCGAAAATTGAAGATTAGATAATATCGAAAATGGAAAGTAGATAAATATTGAAAATGGAAAGTAGATAAATATCGAAAATGGAAAGTAGATAAATATCGAAAATGGAAAGTAGATAAATATCGAAAATGGAAAGTAGATAAATATCGAAATGGAAAGTAGATAAATATCGAAAATGGAAATAGATAAATATCGAAAATGGAAATATAAATTGAAAATTGAAAGTAGATAAATATCGAAAATGGAAAGTAGATAAATTTGAAAATTGAAAGTAAATAATTCGAAAATGGAAGTAGATAAATATCGAAAATTGAAAGTAGATAAATATCGAAAATCGAAAGTAGATAAATATCGAAAATGAGAAGTAGATAAATATTGAAAATTGAAAGTAGATAAATATCGAAAATTGAAGTAGATAATTCGAAAATGGAAAGTAGATAAATATCGAAAATTGAAAGTAGATAATATCGAAAATGGAAGTAGATAATATTGAAAATTGAAGTAGATAAATATCGAAAATGGAAGGAATAATATCGAAAATTGAAAGTAGAATAAATATCGAAAATCGAAAGTAGATAATATCGAAAATGAAAGTAGATAATATCGAAATTGAAAGTAGATAAATATCGAAAATTGAAAGTAGATAAATATCGAAATTGAAAGTAGATAAATATCGAAAATTGAAAGTAGACATTTTCAAAATAGATGATATCGAAAATCGAAACTCGAACTTTCGAAATTTCTGAAAATTTGAAAGAATGCATAAAAAGTTAAAGAATAATCTATGGTGAATCATTACACATTAGAGTATAGGTACAAGAGTAGTTAAGAGTGAATGGGATGAAGAAGGGAATACTTATAAATGGCGTCTATAATCTGTGAGACTTGGGGAATGGGGGGAAAAAAATGATAGTCCGATGGTAGCCAATATACGGTCCGCCCAGTTGGCTAATTATGTAAACTGGTGGGCTGAGTCTATTGCCCTAATTTATTCCCTCTCCTGAATTGGGGAGTGGTTTGTCCTAGACGTGTGTTTTCCCCTCCTTTGGTATCTATTTCCCTCTATATGTGCATTACACGCATTACATGCCACATATTTAACATTTTTCGGGTCTGCTAATTTGACACAATCCAAAGATACCAAACATGATATATTACGAGTTTGGATGACCAGGAAGTAAAATATCTCAGTTCCCCTTTGACACCAACCTATAAAATATATGGTCAGATGCACCTTCGTTCCGGAGTCAGATGACATTATTTGAGGAAATATTACGTAATCCTTCCCCTGAATTGTTAAGAAATATGAATTGTAAGGGACTGACATCTGTTTAACTCTGTTTTCCTTAAAGCTGCACCTCCTATTGCGTTTGTGCCGTTAAAGGTGGCCATACATATCACAATATTACTCACCACCGACCGAGCGCTTACGCAACGTTCAAGTGATCCTGCAGAACCAGCCTCTCCCGATCTTATATGCGACCGACATGCGATCGCAAATCCCATTCATTTGTATGGTCACCTTAGACTTGGGGCTACACTGCTTGCTGCTGTGATTTTTCAAACCTGGTCCTTTTTGAAGTAGTCAATCCGCTGATTCCGGTCAGATGGGGGAAGGGCAGTTTACTTCTACAAATGGTCAGAGGTTCCATTAACCCTTTGAGTACCTCTGGGTTAAAATAGGTCAGAGCACCCTATTGATTGACACCACATAAGTGAGAATAATGTCACGGTCATGACAGTCTATTTAGTGTCCAGGTTGGTATAATATATATATAAATAATATATCAGACTCTCCCTGTGGAATTGTTGGTGTTTTCAGTAACAAGAAAACCAAACACAAACCCTTTAGAACCATGTTTTTTATTTTTTTGATCTGTGTTTAAGGTCCTAGTGTCCCATTATGACCACGTCCATGTAGACTATGGCTAGACAAGGAAAACCCACCAACATGTGGCCCTTTTTGTTTACTTGCCCTTAAAATAAAATAATTTCAAGGACAATCAAATCCAGACATGTCCTTATCCAATCACAGAGCAGAAGTGATATCCAATGTTACTGTTTAACAGTAACGTTTCTCCCCATCCCCCAAGAATCAAAACCAGGTACAATATGTGCTCAGTTTTTTTTTCTATCTTTAGTAGATGGTGACAGCTTTGCATTTCTTAAAAGACAAAAATCTTACACCGAGTTCGGTTAATCTTACCCCTCGCTGGACACTTATCTGGTAAAATGGCAGATGGATTTTCACTACCTGCAAGAGAAAGAAACAAAATATTGATTAATTATACATATAATATTTATTAAAATAAACGGGTTATTCAATAAAAGTTCTTACGTTTAAAATGGTGCTAATTTTGCCCCAACCAATCAGATCTTATTTAACATTTGAAAGCTACATCTGATTGGTTGGGGCAAAATTAGCACCATTTTAAATGATAAGAACTTTTATTGAATACCCTGAAAACTTTATTGCATTAAAGACTTACACTGGAGATTAAAGGGCCCCTTAGCACATAACTTTTTTCCCATGCTAAGTTCCGTTTAGTGTTACATCAGGCACTGGGTATGTAAATAAACCAGGTACGACTGGGAACAAAGCCTTAAAAAAATGCAGTAAAATAAGTTTTCCCCCCGACCCTGAAAAGGTTAATAAATTCATCTTATACGTTCGCTAAAAGCAAAGTTTTTTTTTTTTTTTTGCAGGGTAGACATAATTACGCTCATTACTTTAAAGGGGGTTCAGTCTCTCCAAAGAAACTATTACACTAATTTATTTTATTGTTTGTATCCTGTAAGCAGCGCTGTCTGTCTGCAATCGGCTGCAGCTGTGAATCCCTTCCTGACGTTCCTATTGGCTTAAAGTGTGGGGGGGAAATAATGACATCTGGGAAGTTTAATGGTGGGGGTGGCACTTCTGTGTGTTTTTCACGGCGCAGAGATGTATAGATTTCCATTCATAATGAACATTTATTTATCACTTGTTCTGATACATTGTAATCCAAATAAAGATTATAATATAATATTATATAAACAAATTTCATTTATATAATATTATATAGCAATAATAACGATGATAATAAGAATGATCATTCTCCAAATAAAGTACAGTAGAAGTTCCACAGTTATACAGGTCATGGAAAGACAAGGTGACTCTAATATTCTTATATTTTACAGAGAGGGGGGGGGGCAGATTTCCTTTAATATACAAGTTCAATTAGTAATAATATTATTATTATTAATAATAATATAATAATATTAGCGTTTGCTGTGTTGGAAGGGACCATCACACGCTAAGCACTGGTATTATAATTTGTATTGATTTATGTAGTGCCAACATCTTCCACAACACTTTACAATAACATGGATAACTACACTTCAGGCCCTGCCCCAAGAGCTTACAATCTAAGCAATTTATTTGACACATACAACCTATCAGAATGTCTTTATGATTGTGGGGGAAAACCGAGTGCCGGTGGGAAACCATTATAACTGATGAACATAGCTAAACACTAATTATAACTGGTAACATGGCTAAACAAACTTTATAACAGATAACATAGCTAACACTGATTATAACTGATGACATAGCTAAACCTGATTATAAACTGATGATATTGTTAAACACTGATTATAACTGATGACATAGCTAAACACTGATTATAACTGATGACATAGCTAAACACTGATATAAACTGATGAATTGTTAAACACTGATTATAACTGATGACATAGCTAAACACTGATTATAACTGATGACATAGCTAACACTAATTATAACTGATGATATGTTATAACAAACACTGATTATAACTGATGTTATAGCTAAACACTGATTATAACTGATAACATACCTAAACGATTATAACTGATGACATAGCTAACACAATTATAACTGGTAACATGGCTAAACACTAATTATAACAGATAACATAGCAACACCTGATTATAACTGATGACATAGCTAAACACTGATTATAACTGATGATATTGTTAAACACTGATTATAACTGATGACATAACTAAACCGATATAACTGTGACATAGCTAAACACTGATTATAACTGATGATATTGTTAAACACTGATTATCCTGATGACATAGCTAAACACTGATTATAACTGATGACATAGCTAAACACTAATTATAACTGATGATATTGTTAAACAAACACTGATTATAACTGATGACATAGCTAAAGACTGATAACTGAACATTGCTAAACACTAATTAACTGATGACTTGCTAAACACTATTAACTGATGAACATTGCTAAACACTGATTATAAACTGATGACATTGTTAAACACTGATTTAACTGATGACATAGCTAAGCACTCATTATAACTGATGACACAGCTAAACACTGATTATAACTGATGACATAGCTAACACTGAATTATACTGATGACATAGCTAACACTGATTATACTGATGACATACTAAACACTGATTATAACTGATGACAACACAGCAAACACGATTATAACTGATGACATAGCTAAACACTGATTATAACTGATGACAACACAGCTATCACTGATTATAACGGATGACAACACAGCTAAACACTGATTATAACCTGATGACATAGCTAAACCTGATATAACTGATGACATAGCTAAACACTGATTATACTGATGAATAGCTCCATAGTTCCACTGGGATTTACCCATTACGTTCAAGTGTATGGGCTTTCCCGACCGACCGTATGCCGACAACGACCATAGTCGCAACTACGGTCGGCCGGGAAAGACGAAAATTTCCATTGGCCGTTATCGGCTCCCATTGCTTTTATAGTTTGTAACGGTATTACACTGTGTATGCTAGTTTATCAACTATATTCGAAGTGTTGAATTTCATTCTACTATATTCCATAAACAGCGTTTAACAAACCGTTTTATTAACTAAAGATCTATCGAGACCTGGGGCCTTATTTTAATCCCTTTGTAACATTCTGTGACAACTAAACATGACCTTTGAATATTCTAGTGCGTAATTAGCCAAATAGTGACCCAGTGATTGGCTAGAAGTTGGTCTGTGTCATATTACGATGCTCGCATGGCGACACATTGACCTTCCTGTTCAATATCCCATTGCTCTGATTGCTAAAAGTTAGTCAAAGCTACATGACTTCTCACTGTGCTGATATATTTTAACTTTCCCTTAAAGCTTAAATCGTGTTTTGCTTTCAATCTTGAGTCCTTTTACATATAAAATGTGGAAAGTGGCTTACTGCTATATATAACCTAATTTATATACACAGACTCTCCGACAAATCTTTTTATCAAAGCAAATGTACTTCCTTTGTGATTGGTATTGGGAAAGTGAGTCAGTATGCATTTGTTTGTCAGCTCAGACGTGTTTTAAGACTTCAAGTCCAGCGTATTTAGTGATGCCACAGGGAATTCTTAAATATTTTATGGTGCTGCTGTGCACTATGGGTAAAAACGGTTATGACAATGGGATTCTGTTTATTTTTTTATTTATTACACTTTATTGACTTTACTAAAATGTTATATATACCCAACTGTCCAGTGTTTTATGGAGAGTTCTGGGAGAGTGAGATGTGGGTGCTCTATGGCAGACTCTGGGCAGCCTTTGGGCATGGTTGGTAGGGCATGGGCACCTACGTTCCCTAAGGTGCCCCTACCATGAAGCAAACTGAAACAATTTGCTCAGGGCGACCCTCTGCAGAACGCGTAAAAAGGCGGCAGTTAAAAAAAAAATCTTTCTTTTCTGCCAATACTGTATTTCACAGCACCAGTCCACCAATCAGTGTTAGTCAGCCCACAACACCCACTTCCACAACTAACGCGCCCAGTTCCCTGATGAAGCTATGCTGCTTCACGCGCCTCTACCTGTCTACCGATAGCCCATTTAAAAGTTGTTTCAGGTATCAAACCCTAGGAACCCCCTGTATGTCCCACCCATGCCCAACCTCTCTACTGAAGTTTTTACAGTTTATCAATGGTATCCGTGAAAGTTTCCAGCCTTGAAATGTCTATAAACATTAACTCTTATTATTCCAACCAATTTTAAGATTTGATCAATGTAACAGTATGTGATGTATGATGTATACTTGACTCCCATATTCTAAATCAGGTACTGGACTTAAAGGGTAACTGGTCTCCGTACAAGTGCCCTGTAATTTAGAGCTATTGTATACTGTTCAAACAACCCTACAGTTATGTCTCTAGCTTCTCTGGACAGTATGTTATAGGCTTGTAAAGTTACATTTCCCAGACTTGCCTGTCTCTGTGTCTCTGTGACAGGCATGTGTCATAAGCCCCACCCCCAAAAAGCAATCTTTTCTGAAGCTAGTTATAGACCTGCAACCATTTACTGCCTATTCCTTACCTACCTATGGACACCTTCAGGAGAGAGAAAAAAAATAGCTTGTGGCTAGCTTTAAAATTATTGTTGCAGCTGATGATGCTCTGTCCCAGCAGTGGGCCCCATAGCAAGATGTGCCCCTCATAAAAAAACAGTTCAGTGCAGTTTCAAACCAATCCCAGCAAAATTACAGCCATGTTTTTTTTTTTATAGGGCATGTCCACCCTCCTAAGGAAAAAAAAACCCTCACATAGTTCCAGCCCCCACATATCCCTTGCTGAATGCAGTGGCATAATAGGAATCACTGGGCCCCCAGCAAAACTAATGGGGCCCCTATCCGTGCTTCATCCACAGTAGTTTTCTGGGAGGGGCTATATCTGTCATAGGAAAAATAAAGATTTCCCCCCCCCCTGCGGTTGCTCCCCCCTGCTTCCTCTCTGTAGTTACGCCCCTGCTGGTATGACCTCATCACCTCTGCGCTTTTGCGAGCTGTTAATTTACAAGCTGCACAGCAGCAGAGGAGGCTCGTTTGTGTAATGGCCACCAGCCATCGGCCATAATATCGCCATCACGGCCGTGACTGACGTCCATTGCCAGGATGAAAAAGAATCCGCAGTTTTGTAAGTAGAATTTTCTAAGCCTGGGAGCATCTTTGAAATGTTTAAGTAAAAAGGAAATGGGGTTTGTAGGACTGAACTACATGATGTGAAAATGTTTCCTAAGAAGGTAGACATGCTTGCAGGGGACCTGGTTAGGCCCACTTTGGCTTCGGGCCCCATAGCAACTGCTATGGTTTGCTATGGTGCTCCCTACGCCCCAACTCGGAGGCAGACTCTAAGTGCTGATGATGTCACAGCTCAAAGTACTAGCAGGAATAAACACCCTTTTATACTGAAAACCTACTAGAGTAGGTAGGCTGCAGGTTCATTTGTTATGCAAAATACTGCTCCAATCAATTTCCTTCTATATATGAGCTATCCGCATTGCTAAAGACTTGGCCTATCCCAGTTTGTTAATCTGCAAAACATGAATAAGTCAATGGCAATAAAACAACCCTGGAATCAGTAGATGTTTATGGGATTTTATTTACATGACTATGGGGCATATTTATAAAGGTTCGTTAACTTTTCACGGCCGTTTTCGCGGACATTACGCAAAATATCGCGTTTACCGCGATTTATAAAAGTCCGAAAACGGCCGCGAAAAGTTAACAAACGTTAACCTTTCGCGGCGACTACTTACCTGTTTACCGCCGCTTCTATTTATAAAGCGGCGGTACTGTTTTCGCTCGCTAGTAATCGGCTGTTTACTTCGCCACCTTGAGGTGCTTTCAGAACTTTCCAGAATCTGATTGGTTAATTAAAGCAAGTATTAAAAAATTGACCAATCAGAACGGTATTGGATTTCTGCAACCTATATAAGAGGAGCTTTCCGCCGCGGAACTCAATGCCATCGTCAGTAGATGCTGAAGAAAGAATAAAGAAGCGGCTGCAACATCGCTCCGCTGAGGCCGGCGTGCCAGCAGGCTCACTGGCGCCGCAGTGAGTCTGCCTGGCATTGGCGACCTGAGTGGGGTTGGTGTCGCCAGCCCGCAGACGTCGCGTCGGATCAAGACGCCGGCAACACTCGGCCTCGTGAGGTCGCCCGGCGCCCGGCGGGGTACCCCTGGCGGCCGCAGGGGTACCTCTCGGGGGTCGGCGCCTCGCGGAGCTGGTGTCGCGGGACTGGAAAGAAAAAGACGCCGCCCAAGGGCTCTTTTAAGAGCGCACTGGGGGTCCCGGTTTGACTGCGGGACACCCCCGCCAAGGCACTTGTCATGCTGCAAGGGCCCTTACAAGGGCCGGGGAGGGGGGTCCTGGTTCGAGCTGCGGGACCCCCTAAGCCCCAAAAGGCCCTTCTCAGGGCCCCGCTGGAGGGAGCCTCCACCCTCCCAGCGGCTCCCTCCCTTCCCCTCCCCGGGAGCGGCCGGGGCGGGGGCTTGGAGGGGTTGCAGGGGAGGGGGTGCTGCGGCCCCTTCCTCCGGCGCCCCTCCACCTCCCGTTCCGAGATGCTGCGAGCGGGGAACGGGTTTGGGAGGGGCTGCTGGGAAGCGCAGCGGGTGGTCGCCGCCACCGCGCGGGGGGTGTGGGCGGGGTGGGCGTATGCCCCGCCCCCTTAGGAGCGTCGTCGGAAGGGATTTTAAGTCCCTTCGCGGCGATACTATACAGATCGCGACGAAAGGGCTTAAAATTCCGCAGCACATCGCGGCCTGCATAGATATCGCGGGGATAGCGCGTCCGCCGTTATAAATACGCGATAGCGCTATTTTCGCGGCCGCGATGTGCGGCGGTAATTTTTTTGCGCTTTATCGTTGCTTGCTATAATATGCCCCTATATTTTCATTACTGTTGAGACACCTGTTTATATAAATGTTTGGAAGTATAAATCTGGACATTTCTGTTATAAACGTAATAAGTTTATTAAAGGTGCCCAGGATTTAAAGCGACAGGCCTACGATGATCTTGTTCCTAAAAAGTGGCCCCCTAGTGCCTTGTGTTATAAACATTCTAACCTCACTGTGGACATAACCTGAATGCAAACGAAAGGAGAGCTTTGGTGCCTCTGTGTCTCAATTCCCTGCTCAAAACAACCTTCTATTTCTCTCTAGCAGCTACTCAGACACCCTCATTAGACTCTCTACAATTCTCCGGTCTCGCCGCTCTCAGTAGATTGACGCCTTTCATTTAACTGTTTTTGCCGTCCGAAGCAGAAAAAAAAAAAAATCCCTTTATAAATAAGAATTCTAATTACTGGAATAGAGCAGAAAGCCACTTGATCCTTTATCTGATTTTCGATTCCATAGAGACCTCTAAACACTCACGCACATTAAGCTTTATAAATGCATGAGGCACCGAACTTCTCCCTTCGGTCAGTCGTCCTAATAATTCAGAAAAGAAAAGATCAATAGGGAAAGATGCAGCTTCCCACTATTCAACTCATTTCATTTACTTATATTAAATTCCGCCGCTGTCTGCATTGCATCTACCATACCTGAAACAATAAGACGTTCTCCAATACCCAATGCAAAATTACACATCTTATTTCCCTTAAGCGCTCAGGGATTTCGAAGGGAAAAGGAAAAATACGCCAACTTAATGTGGATTTATATTTGTTATTTCCACGCATATATTTTGTTTGTCTTTAAAGGAAAACGTGATCATTTTATGACGGGAAACAGTGCAAAATACAAATTAAAAAATAAATGGCCTAGGGAGTAGTCTAGTACTCTTCTATATGCAATAACGTTTCTCTCGCAGGCGTATTTCTGCTTTGTATACAGCTGCTGGAGAGCAGTAGGCACTCCCGGTCACAGGCGTGGGCATAAACCTATAAATCCCTCGGTGTCCCAGTGCAGAGGGGTATACTGGGGGCATGGCTGAGTGGTTTAGGGTAGGCAGGATCAGACCCCCATCTCAGTCCCCCATGTTGGTTTTATTGTGTGTCTAGTACACAGTTAACCACTGGGAAACATGTAAATACAAAAGACCTGCAATCATCACTAGATGTAAGCTACTTCGGGCATTGCTGCACTTATATCAACTTCATCCTATATATATATATATATATATATATATGTGTGTGTGTGTGTGTGTGTGTGTGTTGGTTGTGTGTGTGTGTGTTGTGTGTGTGTGTGTGTGTGGTGGTGTGTGTGTTTGTGTTCTTAACCTATGTATGAAAATTGTATTTAATTTTATTTTATCTGTATATTGCACTTATCCCCTGTATACTCTGTATGCCTAATCAGTACAGCGAGTATGCTACCAATGGCGCATATAAATAAACATATACATACATCCCTTATATCTGTATTGTTATATGACACACGCTGTGTCCCAAGTGGCGCTAATAAATAAACATATACATACATACTGTATAATCTGTATTGTTATAATGTACAGCGCTGTGCCCAAGTGGCGCTATATAACACATCTACATACATCCTGTTAATCTGTATTGTAATAATGTACAGCGCTGTTTCCCCCAAGTGGGCGCATATAAATAACACATAACATACTCCTGTATAATCATGTATTGTTATAATGTACAGCTCGTGTCCCCAAGTGGCGCTATATTAAACATATCATCCATACTGTATATTCTGTATTGTTTAATGTACAGCTGTGTCCCCAGCTGGCGCTATAATAAATAAAGCCATATCCATACTACTGTACTAATCTGTATGTTATAATGTAAGAGCTGTTGTCCCAAGTGCGCTATATAAATAAACATATCCATACATACTGTATCTCTGTATTGTTATAATGTACAGCGCTGTGTCCCCAAGTGGCGCTATAATAAAAACATATAAATCATACTGTATAATCTGTATTGTGTATAATGTACAGTCGCTGTGTCCCCATGGCGCTATATAAATAAACATAAAATACAACTGTATACTGTATTGTTATATGTACAGCGCTGTGTCCCAGTTGCGCTATATAAAAAACATATACATACATACTGTATATACCTGTATGTCTATAATGTACACCTGTGTTCCCCAAGTGGCGATATATAAATAAAACATATACATACATCTGTATAATCTGTATTGTTTATAAGCCGCGCTGTGTCCCCAAGTGGCGCTATATAAATAAACATATACATACATACTGTATAACTGTATTGCTATATGTAACGCTGTGTACCCAAGTGGCCGCTATATAAATAAACATATACATCATACTGTATAATCTATATTGTTATAATGACAGTGCTGTTACCCAAGTGGCGCTATATAAATAAACTATACATACACTACTTATATCTGTATTGTTAAATATAAGCGCTGTGTTCCCCAAGTGGCGCTATATAAATAAACATACACATACATACTGTATAAATCGGTAGTTTTATGTTACAGCGCTGTGTCCCCAAGTGGCACTATTAATAAACATATACATTACTACTGTATAATCTGTATATTGTTATTATGTACAGTGCTGTGTACCTAAGTGGCGTTATATAAATAAACAATACTACATACTGTAATCTGTATTGTTATAATGTACGCACTGTGACCCAAGTGGCGCTATATAAATAAACATATACATACATCATTTGGTTCTGATTAGTTTAATGTACAGCGCTGTGTCCCCAAGTGGTCTATATAAATAACATATACATACATACTGTTATCTGTATTGTTATAATGTAACAGCGCTGTTCACCCAAGTGGGCTCTATATAAACATATACATACATACTGTACAATCTGTATTGTTTAATTACAGCGCTGTGTACCCAAGTGGCGCTTTATAAATAAACATATACATACATACTGTATAATCTTTTGTTTTCATTGTACAGCGCCTGTTCCCCATGGGTGCTATATAAATAAACATATCATACATACTGTAAATCTGTATTGTTATAATGTACACTCTGTGTCCCCAAGTGGCGCTATATAAATAAACAATACATATAACATACTGTATAACTCTGTATTGTTTAATGTTCCAGCGCTGTGTACCCAAGTGGGCGCTATATAAACATATACATACATACTGTACAATCTGTATTGTTATAATGTACACTCTGTGTACCCAAGTGCGCTTTTAATAAAACATATACATACATACTGTATAATCTGATATTATCAGGTACAGCGCTGTGTACCTAAGTGGCGCTATATAAACATATACACATACTACGTACAATCTGTATTGTTATAATGTACAGCGCTGTGTACCAGTATAGCTCTTTATAAATTAACATATACATACATACTGTATAATCTGTTTGTATATTCATGTACAGCGCTGTGTCCCAATGTGGCGCTATATAAACTATACATACCATACTGTACAAATCTGTATTGTTATAATGTACAGCGCTGTGTACCCAAGTGGCGCTTTATAAATAAACAATCTACATACTGTATAATCGTATTGTTATAATGTACAGCGCTGTGTACCCAAGTGGCGCTCTCATAAATGACATATACATAACTGTATATCTGTATTGTTGAATGTACAGCGCTGTGTATCCAAGTGGCGCATATAAATAAACATATACATACATACTGTAATCTGTATTGTTATAAATGTACACGCTGTGTCCCCAATGGCGCTATATAAAAAACATCTATATACATACTGTATATAATCTGTATTGTTATAATGTACAGCGCTGTGTACCCAATGTGCTGCTATATAAATAAACATATACATACATATGTATACTCGTATTGTTATAATGTACACGCTGTGTCCCCAAGTGGCGCTATATAAATAAACATATACATACATACTGTATAATCTGTATTTGAAAATGTACGGCGCTGTGTCCCCAAGTGGCGCTAATATAAACATATACATACATACTGTATAATCTGTATTGTTATAATCTGCAGCGCTGTGTCCCCAAGTGGTCTATATAAATAAACATATACATACATACTGTATAATCTGTATTGTTATAATGTACAGCGCTGTGTCCCCAAGGTGCGCTATATAAATAACATATACATACACTATTAATCTGTATTGTTATAAGTACAGCGATGTGTACCCAAGTGGCGGCTATATAAACATAACATACTGTATAATCTAATTGTTATAATGTACAGCGCTGTGCCCCAAGTGGCGCTATATAAATAAACATGATACATACATACTGTATAATCTGTATTGTTATTATTGTACAGCGCTGTGTCCCAAGTGGTGCTATATAATAAACATATACTACTGTATAATCTGTATTGTTTATAATGTACAGCGCTGTTTACCCAAGTGGTGCTATATAATAAACATATACATAACATACTGTTAACTGTTTTGTTATAATGTACAGCGCCTGTGTCCCCAAGTGCGCTATATAATAAACAATACATACATACTGTATAATCTGTATTGTTTAAATTACAGCCGCTGTGTCCCCAAGTGGCGCTATATACATAAAACATATACATACATACTGTATAATCTGTATTGTATGGAATAGCGTGTGTACCCAAGTGGCGTGCTATTAATAAACACTATACATACATCTGTATAATCCTGTATTGTTATAATGTACAGCGCTGTGTCCCCAATGGCGCTATATAAATAAAACATTACATACAACTTACTGTATATCTGGAGTGTTTATAATGTCAGCGCTGTGTACCCAAAGTGGGCGCTATATAAATAAACAATAATAACTGTATAATCTGTATTGTATAAATGTACCAGCGCTAGTGCCCCCAAGTGGCGCTATATAAATTAAACATATACATACTACTGTATAATCTGTAATTGTTATGAATGTACACGCTGTGTCCACCCAAGTGGCGCTATATAAATAACAGTATACATACATACTGTAAATACTCTGTATTGTTATAGATTGTACAGCGCTGTTACCCAAGTGGCGCTGATATAAATATAACATATACTAAATCCTGTATAATCTTGTATTGTATAATGTACGTGGCTGTGTCCCCCCCAACGTGGCGCTATATAAATAAACATATCACATACATACTGTATAACTCTGTATTGTTATATGTACAGCGCTGCTGGTCCCAAAGTGGCGCTATAATAACTAACTATACATACATACTGTATAATCTGTATTGTTAAAGAATACAGGCCTGTGTCCCCAAGTGGGCGACTATAATAAATACAACATATATCATACAACTGTATAATGTAATTGTTATATCATGTACAGCGCTGTGTCACCCAAGTGGCGCTATATAAAAAAAACATATACATACATTACTGTATAATCCTGTATTGTCTTAAATGTACGGGCTGTGTAACCCCAAGTGGCGCTAGTAAAATCAACAGTCTTATAACATACCCTGTATAATCTTATTGTTAGTAATGTACACGCGCTGTCGACCCAAGTGCGCTAATAAATAAAACCATTACGTACATACTGTATAATCGTATTGTTAATATGTAACATGCGTGTACCCAAGGTGGCGCATTAAAATAAACATATACTACATACTCGGTTAATCTGTATTGTTATAATGTACAAGCGCTGTGTACCCAAGTGCGCTAATAAAACATTATACAATACTACTGTATAATCTGGTATTGTTATAATGACCAGCGCTGTGTACCAAGTGGCGCTATATAATAACAATATACATAATCATACTGTAATAATCTGGATTGTTTAATGTACAGCGCTGTGTCACCCAAGTGGCGCTATATAATATAAACATATACAACATCGTGATAATCTGTATTGTTATAATGTACACGCGCAGTACCCAAGTGGGCGCTATATAAATAAACATATACTATAATTGTATAATCTGTATGTTTATTATCAGCGCTGGTTACCCAAGTTGGCGCATATATAAATAACAATACATTACATAAACTGTATAATCGGATTGTTATAATGTACAGCTGTGTCCCCAAGTGG
Source organism: Hymenochirus boettgeri (assembly GCA_019447015.1). Taxonomy (NCBI): domain Eukaryota; kingdom Metazoa; phylum Chordata; class Amphibia; order Anura; family Pipidae; genus Hymenochirus; species Hymenochirus boettgeri. The sequence goes on from CM033470.1 coordinate 5,261,804, forward strand.
CGTTTATATAATCAAAAACAGAACGATACATATGTATAATCTGTATTGTTATAAATGTACAAGCGCTGTTTGTACCCAATGGCGCTATTAATAAACATTACATAACATCTGTATATGTGTATGTTATAATGTACAGCGTGTGTACCCCAGTGGGCGCTATATAAATAAACAGTAACGTACATACGGATAACTGTATTGTATAATGTTACAGCGCTGTGTACCCAATGGCGCTATAAAATAAAAACATTAATATACTACGGTATAATCTGTATTGTTATAGAGGACAGCGCTGTGTCCCCATTGGCGCTATATAAAAACATGATACATACATATTGTATAATCTGTATTGTTCTAATGTACAGCGCTGGTCCCAAGTGGGCTTAATAATAAACATATACCATACATACTGTATATCTGTATTGTTATAAGTTACAAGCGCTGTGTCCCCAAGTGGGCCTTATAAATACAACATACTACATACTGTTTATAATCTGTATTGTTATAATGTACAGCGCTGGTCCCCACGTGGCGCTATACTAAATAAAACATATACATACATAACTGTAAAATCTTATTGTTATATGTACAGCGCTGTGTAACCCAAGGGCGCTATATAAATAAAACTTATACATACGTATACTTTGTTATAATGCGTTGTGTCCCAGTGTTCTACATACTGTATATCTGATTTTATAATGTACACAGCTGTGCTCCCAAGTGGGCGCTATATAAAATAAACATATAGCTACATACGTATAAATCTGTATGATTATAATGTAAGAGCTCTGGTGCTACCCAGTGGCGCTATATAAATAACCATATACATACATACTGTACATATCTGTATGTTATAATGGTACATGATCGCTGTGTACCAAGTGGCGCATATAAATTAAAACATATTCAATCATACCTACTGTATCATCTGTAATTATAAATGTACAGCGCTGTGTACCCAAGGTGGCGTATATAAATAACATATACATACATACTGTGATAATCTGTATTTTATAATGTACAGCGCTGTGTCCCCAAAGTGGCGCTTATAAATAAACATATACATACATACTTGTAAATCTTATTGTTATAATGTACAGCGCTGTGTACCCAGTGGCGCGTAATAAATAAAATATACAACATTCGTCAATATCTGTATTGTTATAATGTACAGCGCTGTGTCCCCAAGTGGAGCGCTATAATATAATACAGAATATACATACATACTGTTAAATCGGTATGTTAATAATGTCATGCGCTGTGTACCCCAGTGGCGCTATATAAATAAACCTATACATACATACTGTATTAATCTGTATTGTTTGTCAAATGTACAGCGCTGTGTGTACCCAAGTGGCGCTATATAAATAAACATATACATACATACTGTATAATCGAATGGTTTTAATGTACAGACGCTGTGTACCCAAGGCTTCATGGTGTTTTGCCCGCTATACTATATAAACATATACAGACATACTGTCATCAATCTGTATTGTTATAAGGTACAGCAGCTGTGCTCCAAGTGGCGCTATTATATAAATCATAACATACATTACTGTGATAATTGTTTGTTTATAATGTACCACCGTCTGTGTCACCCAAGTGGCGCTATATATATATAAACATTACATACATACTGTATAATCTGTAATTGTTTATAATGTACAGCGCTGTGTCCCAAGTGGCGCTATTAATAAAACATATACATCATATGTATACATCTGTATTGTTATATGTTACAAGCGCTGTGTACCCAAGGGCGCTATATAGAAATAAATCCATTACAAACTGTTAATAATCTGTATTGGTTAAATGTACAGCGCTGTGTACCCAGTGGCGCTATATAAATAAACAATATACCACTCTGTATAATCTGTATTGTTTAATGACCAGCGCTGTGTGTTCCCCAGTGCGCTATATAATATAAACATATACATAATAGTTATAATCTGTATTGTTATAGTTACAGCGCTGTGTCACCAATGCGCATTAAAAAACATGATCTACATTCTGTAATCTGTATGTATAAGTGTACAGCGCTGTGTAACCCAAGTGGCGCTATATAATTAACTATACATACATACGTAAATCTGTATTGTTATATAATGAATGTACAGCGCTGTTGTTCCCAAAGTGGCGTATATATATAACATATCATTACATACGTTGTAACTGTATTGTCTTATAATGTCAGCGCTGTGTCCCAAGTGGCGCTATATAATAAACATTACTACATACTGTATAATCTGTTTGTTATATTACAGCGGCCTGTTGGTCCCAAGTGGCGCTTATAAATAACGTAATTACATACTGTTTAATCTGTATTGTTATTAATTACAGCGCTCGTGTGTCCCCAAGTGGCGCTATATAAATAAACTATCTACCCATAGACATGTACTAATCTGTATTGTTATAATGTACAGCTGGTCCCCAAGTGGACGCTATATAAATAAAATACATAGACATACTGTATAATCTGTTATTGTTATAATGTACAGCGCTGTGTCCCCAAGTGGCGCTATATAAACTAAAATCATACATACTGTATAATCTGTATTGTTATAATGTAACAGCGCTGGTGTCCCCCAAGTGGCGCTATATAAACTAAACATATACATACAACTGTATATCTGTCATTGTTATAATGTACGCGCTGTGACCAAGTGGCGCTATATAAAATAAACATTACATACCATACTGTATAATCTGTATTGTTTAAATGTACAGCGCTGTGTAACCCAAGTGGCGCTATATAAATACACATATCCATACATCTACTGTTCTAATCTGATTGTTATATTATAAGCGCTGTGTCCCCAGTGGCGCTATATAATAAAAACATATACATACATTACTGTATAATCTGTATTGTTTTAATGTCACACGCTTGTGTTCCCCAAAGGCGTTTATAATATAACATATACATACATACTGTAGAATCTGTATTGTTATAATTGTACGCGCTTGTGTCCCCAGTGGCGCTATATAAAACTAATACATACATACTGGTATAATCTGTATTGTTATATGTACGCGCTGTGTCCCCAAGTGGCGCTATATTAAATAAACATATACATACATACTGTATTAATCTGTATTGTTATAATGTACAGCGCGTGTGACCCAATGGCCGCTATATATAAATAACAATACTTACATACTGTATAATCTGTTTGTTATAATGTACATCGCTGTGTCACCCAAGTGGCGCTATGATAAATAAACACTATACATACATACTGTTATCTGTATGTGTTAATAATGTACAGCGCTTGTCCCCATAGTGGCGCTATAAATAAACATTATCCATACATACTGATAATCTTATTGTATATAAGTGTCACAGCGCTGTGGTACCAAGTGGCGCTATAATAATAACCAGTAATACATACTGTATATCTGTATTGTTTACATATGTACAGCCGCTGTGTCCCCAAGTGGCGGCGTATATAAATTAAAAGTATACATAAATACTGTATATAGCTGTATTGTTATAAATACGCGCTGGTCCCAAGTGGCGCTATATAAATAAAAACATATACATACATACGTAATATCTGTATTGTTATAAGTACAGCGCTGGTACAAGTGGCGACTATAATAATAAACATATACATACATACTGTATAATCTGTATTGTTATAATGTACAGCGCTGCTGTACCCACATGGCGTTATATAATAAACATATAAAGAATACTGTATAATCGGTATTGTTAATTGTACAGGCTGTGTCCCCAAGGTGGTGGCGTATAATAACATAACCTAACAATACGTATCATCTGTATTGTTTTATATTACAGTCGCTGTGTCCCCAAGTGCGCTATATAAATAAAACATATACATACATACTGTTATATCGTATTTGTTATAATGTACAGCGCTTGGTCCCAAAGTGGCGACTATATCAATAACCATATACAATACATACTGTATATTGTATTATTATAATGTACAGCGCTGTGTCCCCAAGTGTGCATATAAAAAACATATACCTACAATTACGTAAATACTGTTATTGTTATAAATGTACAGCGCTGGTCCCAAGTGGCGCTATATATAAAAAACATATATATACATTAGTATAATCTGTATTGTTATAATGTACACGCTGTTGTCCCCAAGTGGCGCTATAAAATCAACACTATACATACAACGGTATTAACTCCTGTATTGTTTAATGTTCATGCGCTGTGTCCCAAGTGGCGGCTATATAAAAACATATACATACTACTGTTAATCTGTATTGTTATAAATGTACAGCGCTGTGTACCCAATGGCGCGATAAAATAAACATTACTACATACATACTGTATAATGTATTGTATAATGTCACCGCGCTGTGTACCCACGATGGGCGCTATATAACTAACATATACACTACATACTGTTATACTGTATTGTTATAATGTACAGCGCTGTGTTCCCCAAGGGCGCTATATAAATAACATATATCATTAACATATGTATAATCTGTATTGTTATAATGTACAGCAGCTTGTGTCACCCAAGTGGCGCATAAAATAAAACATTACCTACATACTGTATAATCCTTCTTGTTATATGTAACCTCGGCTGGTGGACCCAAGTGGCGCTATATAAATAAACATTATCATACATCGTATAATCTGTATTGTTATAATGTACAGCGCTGGTCCCCATTGGCGCTATATAAATAAACATATACAACATACTGTACAATCTGTATTGTATCAATGTACACGCTGTGCCACCAAGATGGCGCTATATTAGAATAAACATATAACATACAAACGTATATCTGTATGTATAATGTACAGCGCTGTGTCCACAAAGTGGTCGCTATATAAAAAACATATACAGACTATATGTAATATCGGTAGTGTTTTATAATGTACAAGCGCTGTGTAACCCAAGTGAGCGCTATATATAACCTATACACTACCACATACTTATAATCTTGTTTGTGATAATGTACAGCGCTGTGTACCCAAGTGGCGCTGCTATATAAATAACATATACATACATACTGTAAATAATCTGTATTGTTGTATAATGTACAGCGCTGTGTACCCAAGTGGGCGCTTAAAATAAACATATACATACATACTGTATGAATCTTATGTTATAATGTACACGCTGGCTGTCCCAAGTGGCGCATATATCATATAGGAACATACATTAATAAGCGTATAATCTGTATTGTTATAATTACAGCGCTGTGTCCCCAAGTGCGAGCTATATAATAAACTATATCATACATACTGTATAATCTGTATTGTTATAATGTACATCGCTTGTGTACCCAAGTGCGCTATATAAAACATATACATACTAGGTATAATACTGTATTGTTATATGTAAGCGCTGTGTACCCAAGTGGCGCTATAAAAATAAACTATACATACATACTGTATAATCTGTATGTTATAAGTTACAGCGCGTTGTGGACTCCAAATTGGGCTATATAAATAAAAACAATACTACTACTGTATAATCTGTATTGTTTATAATGTACAGCGCTGTTGTCCCCAAGTGGCGCTATAGATTAAACAACATATATACATTTCTGTATAATCTGTATTGTTATAATGTACAGCGTGGTCCCAAGTGGCGCTATATAATAAACATATACATAGGATATGTATATCTGTATTGTTTATAATGTACAGTGCTGTGTAACCCAAGTGGCGCTACACTAAATAATACAGTGTAAATAATCTTACCTGTCTGGTTATAATGTACTCGCTGTTACCCAGTGGCGCTATATTAAATACATATCATACATACTGTATAATCTGTATTGTTATATGTACAGCGCTGATGTGCCCCAACGTGGCGCTATATAATAAACATATATAACATACATAACTGTATAATCTGTATTGTTAGTAATGTCAGCGCTGGTACCCCCAAGTGGCGCTATAAATAAACTGTACATATACTGATAACTCTTATTGTTATAATGTACAGCGCTGTGTCCCCAAGTGGCGCTATATAAATAAACATATACATTTTTTAAAACATACTGTATAATCTGTATTCTATAATGTACAGCACTGTGTACCCCAAGTGCAGCTATATAAATAAAACTATCTATCATACTGTATAAGTCTGTATGGGTTATAATGCAGTCGCTGTGGGTCCCCCCAAGTGGCGCATATAAATAAACAGTATACATACATACTGTATTAATTCTATTGTTTATAATGTTACAGGCACTGTGGCCAAGTTGGCACTAATATAATAATATACAGTAACATACTGTATAATCTGTATTGTATAATTACAGCGCTGGGTACCCAAGTTGTCGCTATATAAATAAACATATACCTACATACTGGTATAATCTGTATTTTATAATGTACACGCTGTGTACCCAAGTATGCGCGTATATACTAAACTATACTACATCTCTGTATAATCTGTATTGTATAATGACAGCGCTGTGCCCCAAGTGGCGCTATATAAATAACATAGTACCTACATACGTGTATATCTGTATTGTTAAATGTACAGCGCCCATGTGCCCCAAGTGGCGCTATATAAATAAACATACATACATACTGATTAATCTGTATTGTTATAAATGTACAGCGCTGTGTACCCAAGTAGGCGCTATATAATAAACATATACATACAACGTGATAATCTGTAGTTGTTATAATGTACGGCTGTGTCCCCCAAGTGCGCTATATAAATAACCAAAATTAACATAACATACTGTATATCTGTATTGTCTATAATGTACACGGCTGTGTCCCCAAAGTGCGCTATTAAAAACATATACCTACATACTGGTATAATACTGTATTGTTATAATATACCGCTGTTGTGTCCCCAAGTGGCGCTATATAAATTAAAATAAACATATACATACATATGTAAATCTCGTATTGTTATAATGTACACTAGCGCTGTGTCCCCCAAGTGCACTATATAACATAAACATATACATACATACTGTATAATTCTGTATTGTTTAATGACCGCTGTGTACACCAAGTGGCCGCCTATATAATAAACATATACATACATACTGTATAATCGTATTGGTATAAGTGTACCGCTGGTCCCCCAGTGGCGCTATATAAAATAAACATATACATACTACGTATACTCTGTTATTGTTATATATATGTACAGCGCTGTGTACCCAGTGGCGCGATATACATAAACATATACATACATAGCTAAACACTGATTATAACTGATGACAGCTAAACACTGATTATAACTGATGACATAGCTAAACACTGATTATAACTGATAACATAGTTGAGTACTGATTATAACTGATGATATAGCTAGTCACTGATTATAACTGATGACATAGCTAAGTGCTGATTATAACTGATGACATAGCTAAGTGCTGATTATAACTGATGGCATAGCTAAACACTGATTATAACTGATGGCATAGCTAAACACTGATTATAACCGATGACATAGCTAAACACTAATTATAACTGATGACATAGCTACACACTGATTATAACTGAGGACATAGCTAAATACTGATTATAACTGATAAAATAGCTAAGCCCTGATTTTAACTGATGACATAGCTAATCACTGAATGTAACTAATGATATAGCTAAACATTGATTTTAACAGATGACATAGCTAAACAATTATTATAGTGATGACATAGCTAAACACTGATTATAACAGATGACATAGCTAAGCACTAATTATAACTGATAACATAGCTAAACACTGATTATAACTGATGACATAGCTAAGCAGTTATTTTACTGATGACATAGCTAAGCACTGATTATAACTGATAACATAGCTGAGCACTGATTATAACTGATGATATAGCTAATCACTGATTATAACTGATGACATAGATAGGTGCTGATTATAACTGATGACATAGCTAAGTGCTGATTATAACTGATGGCATAACTAAACACTGATTATAACTGATGACATAGCTAAACACTAATATACCTAATGACATAGCTACACACTGATTATAACTGATGACAGCTAAATACTGATTATAACTGATAAAATAGCTAAGCACTGATTTTAACTGATGACATAGCTAATCACTGAATGTAACTAATGATATAGCTAAACATTGATTATAACGGATGACATAGCTAAACACTTATTATAGTAATGACATAGCTAAACACTGATTATAACAGATGACATAGCTAAGCACTGATTATAACAGATGACATAGCTAAGCACTGATTATAACTGATGACATAGCGTAACACTGATTATAACAGATGACATAGCTAAGCACTGATTATAACTGATGACATAGCTAAACACTGATTATAACTGATGACATAGCTAAACACTGATTATAACTGATGACAGCTAAACACTGATTAGGCAATTTTAAGAAATAATGACATTTCCTTGTCAATTGTTGATTTCCTTATGGATTCATTCTTGATCAGGGAAATAAACTCTTAATATTGTCCTCATTTTTCCTATTGTACAGAACAAACTGCAACTTTCTGGATAGAAACCTGGATGCATATACATACAGATGTTCCAAACCTTTTCAGAATTTTGTACAAGTGTAAAAACCGAAAAGGGCACATAGAAGTCAATAGGAAAAAAAAACTAAAAATAAAATAAGGAAGTAAAAGCATATTAACAGTAGATGGCTCAGGTACCTGGCAAATGGTCAGGAGAAAATACGAGGCTACTTTCAAGGGTTACCAAAAGTTCTTGTATGTTGATAACCCTCAAGGTACGATGGGAAACTTAGAATATCTGTTATCTACTGATAAATACATGGTGTCAATAAAACCAGGTTAGCTGGAAGAGGACAGTATATTGACTAGATTGCTAGAGGAGGTGGGACAGCAGCAATACTGTATATCTCAGCATGATGCACCATTAATATATTAGGCTTGAGCTCAGTCATTCAAACTCTACCAAATCTTCATACACATGACAATTTTGCTGCCCATGCACAACCCCAAGCGTGTGCACACATGCGATGAATGGCCATTTTGGCCGATAATCACACAGTGTGATGTGTTCGATCTGATGAACGACGCCTACCAAACTTATATACCCTCTTGATTATTTGACGCCCATATGCCTTGCGCTTGGGTCTTCATCATCGTAAAATCATACGTGTGTAGGAGGCTTTATATCTATCTGGAATCTTATCTCCCAATGTATAACGTTCCCCATAATGGCCCATGTTTATGGTTGAATAGTGATCATAAATTTATCAGGCCAAGTGATTGCCTGAACGTTGTGGAAACATTGGTGATAAGACTTTCGGGAATATTTTTGTTATCCACAACATTGTTGACACTTCCTACTGAACCTACACTGAACCAGGTTAGGTCTACAAGTTTATATTTTAAATATCCTTTTTTTGTACTCATATCATAGTTTACAACACCTTTAACTACAGGATATGTTTGTTTTGGAGAAAAAAAGGGTTAAGGTCTTAGGACAACACAAACATTCAATGTTAACAAATAAAATTTAAATAGAGGGGGAATGTGTGGGCAGGGTTTTTGGACTTGTTTGATGTATATCATATTCATATGGACTTTGATGGATGGTGCATATTTTGATGGACTTTATACACATTGATTACATTATAGATATAATTATTATTATTTTGCTTGTGCATAAATGGAGATTATCCATCAGGGCAATAGGGATGGCTAGAACCCAAACCTGAGTCCAAGACAGATTTTAGTTTTTGTACGAACTCTGACTTTTTAAAACTCTCCAAACTTTCAGGTTTTCCAAACTTGCATAAATATTTTATTAATCTTTCGATAAATATCGAAAATTCGAGGATTAATTCGATATCCCTTGACTTTAGCGCTCCATAACCCTAGAATACCTTGTTCGATACCCTTGAATTCAGCAATAATCTTTGATTGTAGCGTTTGCTAACCCTAAAATCGGCCTACCCTCGAATGCGACGTTTGGTAACCCTCGATATGGCGATAACCCTCAAATGTGCAATCAATTTCGGTAACCCTTGAAAATCAATGCGGAACCCTGACAATTGCCCAATCATGGGGAAAGTTAGTGTTTTAAACAAGTTTTGGTGATATGTACGTGTTCCCCAGACCATTTCCCATGTCCCAGAGCCATTTACAGTAAGTTACCATTGCTATTTTACCTGTATTTATCAGAACTTTCTGACGATTTTCCCCATGACTTTAATGGGTGCATTTTCGAACTTTTACTGAAGTTCTATAGTTCTAAAACGAACCGAACTTTAGCAACTTTGGCTTATACAGTCATACCATACAATAGAAGAACAAGGGGCCAGCAACTGTCTTTAACATGAAGACATTGTATTATTGATTCTTACAATTATCTTTTTTGCTGGTTGTTCTTGCATAGTGAAGGACCCACTTTGTGGAACACAAGGAGCTAACAGTAAACCTTGTGTTTAAAAAAAAAATCAAATAGAGATGAATGTATGGGGCACACACACTAACAAATCCAGTCCTAAGATCTGCCGATCATACGATCGCCATTTAGTTTAAATGTCATCTTTATAATTTAGCAATTGAAAATTGTAGAAAAATTTAAGGGAATGTCCACCGTCATAACTTAATTTTACCATCTACTTAAGGCCCAGTCAAAACAATTTCACCATACTTACCTTTACCAAATTGCTTCGAAACTTACCTAGACATCCCTTGCCATGGCTCTGCTCTCTTCTCTTGGCTAATGTTATCATCTAATTTAAACTTAATTTTTCATTGAAATAAATAGAAATTTTAAAAAATTGTACGCACAAAAGCATTCAGGAAAAGAAACGTCTCAATACACAAGTCCTGAGATAAAAAGTAGGCTCTCCATGTTTCACAATGAAAGTTCCATTCACACAAGGAAAGATGAGCGATTAAGGAAGCAGTTTTTCTAATCCCTATATGCAGATTGTTAATCTTTCACCTGCCTAGAAAATTAATAGACTCCTGCTCTTTGAAAAATGCATTTCTGTTATATTTTGAACTCACCAACTAAGCCTGAATCACATTTAACATCAATGGACCTTGCCAGCGATGTGAACACAATGGAACCACAAGCTGAGCTATTAAATGGCGATATTCAATTTTACACGAGAAGTGTCTACGTTGAATTAACAGGAAAATGAACTTGTCCATTAATGAGGATATACAGAAGCAAACCTAACGTACCAACTAATTCTCTTTCCCATGTTATAATTGTGACATTGTATCTTTGAAGGAATCTTTATGTGACTAGGCTTTGTAGTGAGATTATTACCCCTTACAAAGTGACTTTGCAAGTAAATTTTAAAATATTCAGTATGACTTCTTAAGGTTATTTTACAATAATGTAATATTTAGGCCTGAGTGTTAACATAGCGATTGAAATTGCTTAATTATGTTGAACAAATGTAGAACTTCACAAGGGAAAAGTGTGAAGAACCTATCTGTACTACATAATATCTCTGGAGTCTGGAATTTCCGAAACTGAAGTTTTTGGATTTATGGATCTTGGCAAAAATCCGAAGATCCAAAATCTGAAAACGAAATGCACTTACAATGTAATATCAAGGGTTACTGATATTTGAGGCTATTTTCGGTAATTTTCGCAAATAACTTGAACATTCGGTAACCCTTGAAAATACGTTCCGAAGTTCCACAATCCGCCCAGTTCTGATGGAGCGTTCAGATTTCAGAACTGAGCAGTTTCGTGTCGGATCCGAGTTCCATCTCTACTTGGTCATGTCTTTCTTTCTCTTAGCACTGTCTACTTATTCACTCTTTCTTTGTGGCTTCATCAGACCCTACACCAACATATTAGCTTTTTACAGGGTCACTGCAGTTAGATAAAATCTGATTGGCTGCTATAGATAATTAGCACAAGCAAGACATGACAATAAAGCTTCCTCTTGAATAGTAACTACTAATTGAATTGTCTGTCAATACCTCTCTCTCCTTCAAGAACATGAAGAAGGACATTCCTCTTGAATAGAATGACCGTGTTTAAAACCTAATGTCAACATCTCCCTAACTCACAACCATCTATTACTCCTATGTTCAAATTCATTATAATCAATAATGATATTGTGAAATACGGTGCTTCCATGTGGCGGATGATTGACGAATTATTCGAACAGCATTAGAGCATTGGGCTTATAAATCTGTATAGAGAGGTTTTTTGTTTTTTTTTCTGGTGTTAAAACATGTTTTTTCTGAATAATAATATAAAATTTTATTACACGAACTCCAAATACATATTTTTTTCTGCTAATACATTTACAGGGAGATTCAATAAAAGATGGTGCTAATTTTGCCCCACCAATTAGATATTAGTTAACATTTGAAAGCTAACATCTGATTCGTTGGGGCGATAAGACTTGTATTAATTTCACTTAATATGTATTAATAAAAGTGCATTTTAAATTCGATTACTCGCTTTACGGCTCAATAGATTTGGGATATTTATAGAGATGATCGAACTTTCGAAAGTTCGGTCCGTTTTCGAACTATATGGAAAGTTGAAAACACCCATTAAAGTCATAGGGAGTCAAATTGTTTGAAATGTTCTAATGAAATACAATTAAAATATCAATGGTAACTTAATGTAAATGGCTGTGGGACCTGGGAAATGGTCTGGGAACACGTTTCAATATCCAGGACTTTCCAAAAATCTATTTTACTCTCACGCGCGTGTGCTATTTTCAAGCTCTCGCGTTGAAACATTCGATAATTATCCCTGAACGACTCGCGGATTCATGATACAATATTCACTCGCGTATAGGTATATAGACTTTTACTCACGATTCGATACTCCCGTATAGGTATAATAGCCATTTTACTCACATATTTGCACGCCTCGAACGTTCGGAAATATCGAAATTTTGAGAAATCCAGGTCTGTGATGTTTGAGATGTCCGAGTCCGTTCGAACTCAAATAGTTCAACTTGGTTTGAGTTCTAGTCCATCTCTAATATTTATATTTATGAAACTGTCAAATATATGTCTTGTTAAAATGAGTCTTTTATTTACCTTTTCTTCAGTCAAAATACTCCCTTCACCAAGTAGTTGATTGGATGGAAGGGGGGTTACCAAATAAAATAAATCAAGTAGCCTGTAATGAAACCATTGGCTCTTATACTGGAGGGTGCTAATATCTGAGAGGCCAGGTAGTGGTAAAGTACTAGAATGAAAGAAAATTCATATTATTTTTTCTTCTTTCTGGAGTTAAAGTCACATTAACCAATGTTATACCGGTTAGCGTGACTAAATCTCCTTCATTGTGACGGCTTGTGGCCTAACACAGAAGTTAACCGAGCAGACACCGCAAGTGTTGTTAAATGCCGAAAGCAGCATTCTATTGCAACACTTTAATTGCACCAAATAGCTGTCGTTAAAAGTGCCGAAATAGATAACGCACTTAGCTATGCACTGAAAGCCGCTATCGACATATAATATCACCGCAAGTTTCCGCGTTGTCCGTAGCGGCATTGCCCTGAAGGTATTTTAGGGGAGTTTGAACAATTTAGTTTGTTGGAATTTTAAAACATTTCAAACCATTTTAAGCTTCATAGCTTGGAATCATTTTTCCTGGAGGAAACTGAATTTTACCTTTAATTTATAAAAGATTTACAGACTCGTCAACATAGGCATAAAAACAGATAAGAAGGAAAATAAAGAAAAGCAAATGATTGAGGATAAAAAATTAGTTTTGCTTAATCTATAAATAAATCCATGTTAGTAGGACTTAGGCTAGCCAGGCTATACCGTTTGCGCTTGCATATCACGCTTGCGACCACATTTAAATTGCGTGTGCGATTTTGATTTAATGGAAACCGTGGGAAACGCAAAAAGTTCCTGCAATTTCCAATGCGTTGCCTTTGTGATTCCGATTCTGCTTTGGAAGCGCATGCGATCACCATTTTTAATCGCATGTGCTTCCATAATCGGAATCAGGAAATCGCAAGCGCAAATGCGTTGCAATGCACAGAAACCATACTGCACATCCTTTTGCGTTGCAGTGTGGCCTTGCTCTTACTCTGAGGTTGTGTGTGTTGCTGCATGCCTTCAATACAATACTGTTTTTGCTCGGGGCTCTGACCACTGACCTGACTATTTCCCCCCATACCAACTGTCAGTATTGCTACAGTATACGCACACCAACTGTCAATACTGCATACAGCATGCAGCACACCACCTGTCAAACCATTCCAGCTACAGCAAAACTGTTCACAACATGCTGAATGTAAAATGTTTCCAATTGGGTTATCTAAAGAAATAGGGTGCAAATCAACAAAAAAAACAGTGCAGTGATAGTTGGAATGAATTATAGTTTCCACTAACAGGCAATCTAAAAAAAAAAAAAAAATTCCAGTGTACATACCCTTTAAACTCAGTTTACAACAAATGTGTGCTGGTTCAGCACTAAAAATTACAAATACTAAAAAGTTCCCTGTGCCCCTAATGTTCATGGACTAGCAAGAAATGTATTATGTATAAGTAGGACACTTTTAATAGAAACACCTGGTCAGGGCTCTAGGCAGAAACTATTATCACAAGCAAATATTTTCATAAACGTTTAGTGTCGACCGTTAAGCATTTATTTAACACATTATTTTTGCTTTGTTTTACCACATCTCTTTCAATTTAAGTGGAACATTTAAAAAAAAAGGACAGCTTCACCATCATATGCATCACCATCATATGACAGACCATCAATGCATCACATCATAATGACACAGACATCACATCAAATACAGCACCATCATAAACATCAACATCATAATACAGCACCATCATAATGACATCAACATCAATGACAGCACCATCATATGACATCACCATCATAATGACAGCACCATCATAATGACATCACCATTATAAGACACACACCATCATAATGACAATCACCATCATAATGACAGCACCATCATAATGACATCACCATCATAATGACGCACCAATAATACAGCACCATCATAATACATCACCATCATATGACACCGCACATCATATGACAGCACCATCATAATGACATCACCATCATAATGACAGCACCATCATAATGACCCACCATCATAATGACAGCACCATCATAATGACATCACCATCATAATGACAGCACCATCATAATGACAGCACCATCATAATGACATCACCATCATAATGACATCACCATCATAATGACAGCACCATCATAATGACATCACCATCATAATGACAGCACCATCATAATGACAGCACCATCATAATGACATCACCATCATAATGACAGCACCATCATAATGACATCACCATTATAATGACAGCACCATCATAATGACATCACCATCATAATGACAGCACCATCATAATGACACACCAATAATCGACCATCATAATGACACACCATCATACACATCACATCATAATGACATCACCTCATAATGACAGCACCATCATAATGACAGCCCCATCATATACAGCACCATCAAATGACCTCACCATCATAATGACAGCACCATCATAATGACATCACCATCATAATGACAGCCATCACCATCATAATGACAGCACCATCATAATGACATCACCATCATAATGACAGCACATCATAATGAATCACACCATCATAATGACATCACCATCTAATGACATCACCATCATAATGACATCACCATCATACTGACATCAACATCATAATGAACACACCATCATAATGACATCACCATCATAATGACAGCACCACATATGAACAGCACCATCAAAATGACCGCACCATCATAATGACATCACCATCATAATGACAGCACCATCATAATGACATCACCATCTAATACACACCATCATAATGACACCCATCATATGACAGCCCCTCATAATGACAGACCATATAATGACAGCACCCATCATAATACAGCACCATCATAATGACATTAACATCATAATGACAGCACCATCATATGACATCAACATCATAATGACAGCACCATCATAATGACATCACCATCATAATGACATCACCATCATAATGACAGCACCATCATAATGACATCTTTTAGAAAGAATGAACCCTTTAAATATGTTGATGAATCGTACCTTATCCTCTGGAATCACAAGTGTATTCCTGCTATATACTCCTAGATATGTGGGACCTGAACTCGAACCTGAACCCACATTCGGGACGAACTTTATTCGAACTATTCGAACTAGCTCGGGTTCGAACTATTTGGTTTTCCAAACTCGCGGCTATATTTTTGTATAATTATGGAAAATTCAATAATTATCGAATTTTAAGCCGTTCGCTAACCCTCGAATGATGGTTTATTTCGCTAACCTCGAATGTATTGTTCGTTTTCGGTAACCCTCGAATGTATGGTTCATTTTCGCTAACCTTCGAATGTATTGTTCGTTTTCGGTAACCCTCGAAGGTATGGATCATTTTCCCTAACCCTCGAATGTATCATTAGATTTTGATAACCCTCGAATGTATAATCGATTTTCGTTAACCCTCGAAAGTATCATTTGGCAACCCTCAAATTGTCTGGCCAAACTTCTTAAAATCCGTTCCAATTTCGAATGTAGCTTGCCAAACCCGAACTGCCAAACTTTTACTGAAGTTCGAAAGTTGGAAACGTAAGTTCGGCCATCTCGACTCCTAGATGCCTAATGGAAACTAGTGTGTTTTATGGTTATATTGTTCATGACCCTTCAGCAATTTTGTGAGCTGGTTATTAGCTTGAGCATACTCAGAAGAGGCATCTAGGGGATAAGCATTCAGTCATTAGCTGTAATGTCAACTGTCTAATCCATAACTGGAAGAACCGGAAGCAGAAATTGGGGCAACAGGACATTGTGACGGATTTCAGGTTAGACTTACATATTTTAGCTTTCTAACTATTCAGTTTTTAGGGGGTATTTATCTGTATTGGGCTGGTCTTGCCCTTGATGGTTTACAACAAAGTGATAGAAATTTGGTATAGATAGAACATAAACCTTCGTCTATCACACAAAATATCTGAAACCTATCAGTACTATTAGGTAGTTAACCAATGCACGTCTTTAAGACTGGAAAAAGAAGAGTGTCTAGAGTATTTTAGTGAAGAAAACCAATTAGAGCCCAAGATAGTACATATAAGGTATCTATATCGCCCAGCAACTGACCTTTATTCCATTATAAAGGTAAAAGCAATTATACTACATTTTGCCCAAGAAAATATCGAGATGCGCTATTTCCCCCGAGGCTTCAGAATCTTAGTGCATTTTGCATTCGTTGTGAGATAGAGAGAGAAGCATTTCCGTGAACTTTGGCATTTTGTGTCCATCATATTTTTTGCACCAATGATGACTGGTGTTTGGGAGTTCACATCAATAGAAAAAGGTTTTAAATTGGCACTTTAGCACCTGTGGAAAAAAAAAAACTATGAATGCGCAAGGCGCTGTATAAATGTCAATGTTCTCTACCTGAATATCCTGCCAAAGAAAAACAATTAGGATATCTGCCTGAAGAGCCTTGTAAATGGAACGAGTGGGAGAAAAAAAACAAACAAACAGCCTTCAAGATTGATCAATCGACATCTTCTATAGGATCCTCTATCCAAGTCCGAGTAGGTGTGAAAATGAAAGAAACGTTCTCATTGGGTAGAGTGCGAACGCGTGTGATACACATCGAATACTTCCATAAGCTCTTGGTTTCCTGTTTCATGCCAAGTCCTGTTTTTGGTATTAACTTGTTTCTGTTTAACTTGGTGCTATGCCTAAAGTAGCCCTACCAGCCTATCATGATCCGGTTTACTATACGTGGTGTCTTTTAAAGTGCACTGGGTGTTTTTAATCCAGCATACATCTTCTGTATCCCCTCCCCTTTTTTCCATTAACAACTAAAGATGGAATCCAGATCCGTCTCGGACCTGGATCCTACACGGAATCCCTAGATTCCGAAACTTCGAGCCCAATTACCAAACGTTTGAGACTATATGAAAATCCTCGAAAAAAGACCCAAACGTTTCAATAATTTCAAAAATGGGCTCTGATGTCCAGAAAGTATGTTCCGTTTTCGGATCTTCTGGATGTTCCCGAGAAAATCTGAAAATGGAATAAAACTTAAAGGATAAGTGCACTGTAAATCAAGTTATGTTCATTTGGAAGCTGCAGCTTTAAAAATACCGTTACCATATTTTTTTTTTTTTACCTATGCCCCCCCCAGAGCCTAGCTTTGTGCCTTGAAAGTTACTGACATCTTGTTACTGGTTTGCTGAATGTTAAGCTCCGCCCCTCTGAGATTCCCTCTGCTTTCTCCTGCTTGAGCCTCAAACAGTAATGCCTGTGAGTTCCGTGCACTCTCCTGCTTGAGCCTCAAACAGTAATGCCTGTGAGTACCGTGCACTCTCTTGCTTGAGCCTCAAACAGTAATGCCTGTAAGTTCCATGCACTCTCCTGCTTGAGCCTCAAACAGTAATGCCTGTGAGTTCCATGCACTCTCCTGCTTGAGCCTCAAACAGTAATGCCTGTGAGTTCCATGCACTCTCCTGCTTGAGCCTCAAACAGTAATGCCTGTAAGTTCCATGCACTCTCCTGGTTGAGCCTCAAACAGAAATGCTTGTGAGTTCCATGCACTCTCCTGCTTGAGCCTCAACGTTGCCTGTAAGTTCCATGCACTCCCTGCTTGAGCCTCAAACTAATGCCTGTAAGTTCCATGCACTCTCCTGCTTGAGCCTCAAACAGTAATGCCTGTGAGTTCCATGCACTCTCCTGCTTGAGCCTCAAACAGTAATGCTGTGAGTTCCGTGCACTCTCCTGCTTGAGCCTCAAACAGTAATGCCTGTGAGTTCCGTGCACTCTCCTGCTTGAGCCTCAAACAGTAATGCCTGTGAGTTCCGTGCACTCTCCTGCTTGAGCCTCAAACAGAAATGCCTGTGAGTTCTGGCACTCTCCTGCTTGAGCCTCAAACAGTAATACCTGTGAGTTCCGTGCACTCTCCTGCTTGAGCCTCAAACAGTAATGCCTGTGAGTTCCATGCACTCTCTGCTTGAGCCTCAAACAGTATGCCTGTGAGTTCCATGCACTCTCCTGCTTGAGCCTCAAACAGTAATGCCTGTGAGTTCCGTGCACTCTCCTGCTTAGCCTCAAACAATAAGCCTGTGATCCGTGCACTCTCCTGCTTGAGCCTCAAACGTAATGCCTGTGAGTTCCGTGCACTCTCCTGCTTGAACCTCAAGAGTAATGCGGTAAGTTCACGCCCCTCCTGCTTGAACCTCAAGAGTAATGCCTGTGAGTTCCGTGCACTCTCCTGCTTGAGCCTCAAACAGTAATGCCTGTGAGTTCCGTGCACTTGCATGTGCACGGAACTCACAAGCATTACTGTTCGGCTCAAGCAAGAAAGCAGAGGAAATTCAGAGGGGCGGAGATTAACATTCAGCAAACCAGTAACAAGATGTCAGTAACTTCCAAGGCACAAAGCTAGGCTCTGGGGGGGACATAGGTAAAACACAAAATATGGTAACAGTATTTTTAAAGCTGCAGCTTCCAAATGAACATAACTTGATTTTACAGTGCACTATCCTTTAACAGTTTCAGCCATTAACAACCCCTCATTTCTTTAAATACCCGGCCTATTGTTTTTTAAGTAATTATCCTTCTTTTGGATGAGTATACAGCCAACAGATATTACTGTTATAACTGATGGTATACTAAGCATTGATTATAACTGATGACTAGCAAGCATTGATTATAACTGATGACATAGCTAAACACTGATTATAACTGATGGCATAGATGACACTGATTATAACTATGATACTAAACACTGATTATAACTGATACATAGCTAAACACTGATTATAACTGATACATAGCTAAACACTGATTATACTGATGACATGCTAACACCTGATTATAACTGATGACATAGCTAAACACTGATTATAACTGATGACAGCTAC
>CM033470.1:5281870-5306400 GCA_019447015.1 Hymenochirus boettgeri
CTAAACACTGATTATAACTGATGACATAGCTAAACACTGATTATAACTGATGATATTGTTAAACACTGATTATAACTGATGACATAGCTAAACACTGATTATAACTGATGACATAGCTAAACACTAATTATAACTGATGATATTGTTAAACAAACACTGATTATAACTGATGTTATAGCTAAACACTGATTATAACTGATAACATAGCTAAACACCGATTATAACTGATGACATAGCTAAACACTAATTATAACTGGTAACATGGCTAAACACTAATTATAACAGATAACATAGCTAAACACTGATTATAACTGATGACATAGCTAAACACTGATTATAACTGATGATATTGTTAAACACTGATTATAACTGATGACATAGGCTGTAAATCAGAAGAATCCAGGAAAATTTCCTTATTTGTTTGTCCCATCGCAAAGACATTGTGGGAACAAGTAGGTAAAGCTCTGAGTCTCAATTTGGGGGGTTTATCCTACAGGAAGCAGCATATGGAGTTACAAATAGAAACCCAGCTGTAAATAGAGAAACCATGTGCATTATTATAGCTATAATACGGTATTACCTATGGCAGCCAGATGTAAAAAAGCTATCTGTGCAGAGGAGGATGTTTGGATTGGGCAGTTAGAGCCGCACGAGTGACATTAGGTTTATTAAAATGATAGATATAAAGGAGGAAAGGGGAACTATGGGATCATATCAATTGGAATATCTCTTTAAATTGAATTGTATTTATATTGCAAATTGTGTGATAATATTTTGAATGTAATTTTGTAAAGTGTTTTATGAATAAAAAAATTCCCACCACATAGTATAAAATATAATATACAGAGAAGGAATGTTCTGTACACACAATAAGCTTTACCTCATATTGTAATGTCTAAGGGAAACAATATGGCAGCTCCCACCCATATGTATAAATATAAAATACAAAGAAGGAATGTTCCGTACAAACAAAAGTATACCCTCATACTGTACTGTCTAAGGGAAACAGTATGGCAGCTCCCACCCATATGTATAATATAAATACAGAGAAGGAAGTTTGTACACACAATAAGCTAACCCTCATACTGTACTGTCTAAGGGAAATAATATGGCAGCTCCCACCCATATGTATAAAATAAATATACAGAGAGGAATGTTCTGTACACACAATAAGCTATACCCTCATAGTGTACTGTCTAAGGAAACAATATGGCAGCTCCCACCCATATGTATAAAAATAAATATCAGAGAAGGAATGTTCTGTACACACATAAGCTATACCTCTCTACTGTACTGTCTAAGGGAAACACTATGGCAGCTCCCACCCATATGTATAAATATAAGAGAATAAGTAAGTTCTGTACATACAATAAGCTATACCCTCATATGAACTGTCTACGGGAAACAATATGGCAGCTCCCACCCATATGTATAATATAAATTACAGAGAAGGAATGTTCGTACACACAATAAGCTATACCCTCATACTGTACTGTCTAAGGGAAACAATATGGCAGCTCCCATCCAATGTATAAATATAAATATACAGAGAAGGAATGTTCTGTACACAATAAGCTATACCCCTATACTGTACTGTCTAAGGGAAACAATATGGCAGCTCCCACCATATGTATAAAAATAAATATACAGAGAAGGAATGTTCTGTAACACAATAAGCTATACCCTCATACTGTACTATTAAGGGAAACACTATGGCAGCTCCCACCCAATGTAAAATATAAATATCGAGAAGGAATGTCTGTACACACAATAAGCTATACCCTCATACTGTTACTGCTAAGGGAACAATATGGCAGCTCCTCCCCATATGTATAAATATACAGAGAAGGGATGTTCTGTACACACAATAAGCTAACCTCATACTGTACTGTCTAAGAGGAAACAATATGGCAGCTCCCACCCATATGTATAAAATAAAATACAGAGAAGGAATGTTCTGTACACACAATAAGCATATCCTCATACTGTACTGTCTATGGAAAAATATGGCAGCTCCACCATATGTATAAATATACAGAGAAGGAATGTTCTGTACACACAATAAGTATACCCTCATACTGTACGTCTAAGTGAAACAATAGGGCAGCTCCCACCCACATGTATAAATAAAATATACAGAGAAGGAATGTTCTGTACACACATAAGATATAACCTCATACTGTACTGTTAAGGGACTTTATAGTTACTATCAGTTACTTTAAGAATTAAGAAGGGAATTTTGTCCCACATTAATTTATCTTTCATCAGACTTTTGTTTAGGAACCTCCTGCCTTTCCCTGCCCGACCACAAGTGGCTATAATCTGGGCAGCGCTACGCAGCATCACACAAATCTGTCTGTCTGCTGTCCAATCTTAATCCTGCCACACTTTTTTCTTTAGACAACAATGAACACGCGCTAAACCCTGATTGATTGGCCGGTCGGGATCATGAACGGAATCTAACAGCAGAATATCAAACAGACGTGGAAAATCAATCTTATCTGCTCTCTGCCTTGTGGGAACCTTACGGCACTTGGGAGGAGAGAGAGAGAAATTGTGACATGGCTGAACTGTATTCATTCACTGAGAAGCGTCAGCACGTGGGGGTCATTTCAAAGTAATACACTTGTGATATATTTTTTTGTGTCCTTGTCATTGGTTACCAAATATACCGATAAACAGAGTGCCAAACCGATGTCAGAGATATCTGTACTGAAGTAATGAAGGTAAAGAGGGATTTCTCAAAATCAAGCAACTTGGTCAATTTCAAAACAATTCGAAAAATTAAAGCTACAAATATGCAACACTTTTAAGGGAAACAATATGGCAGTCCCACCATATGCATAGATATAAATATACAGAGAAGGAATGTTCTGTACACACAATAAGCATACCCTCATATTGTACTGTCTAAGGGAAACAATATGGCAGTCCTCCATATGTATAAATATACAGAGAAGGAATGTTCTGTACACACAATAAGCTGTACCCTCATTGTACTGTCTAGGGAAACAATATGGCAGCTCCCACCCATATGTATAAATATAAATATACAGAGAAGGAATGTTCTGTACACACACTAAGCTATACCCTCTACTGTACTGTCTAAGGGAAACAATATGGCAGCTCCCACCATATGTATAAATATACAGAGAAGGAATGTTCTGTACACACAATAAGCTATACCCTCTACTGTACTGTCTAAGGGAAACAATATGGCAGCCCCACCCATTTGTATAAATATAAATATACAGTGAAGGAATGTTCTGTACACACAATAAGCTATACCCTCATATTGTACTGTCTAAGGGAAAACAATATGGCAGCTCCCACCCATATGTATAAATTACAGAGAAGGAATGTTCTGTACACACAATAGCTATACCCTCATACTGGACTGTCTAAGGGAAACAATATGGCAGCTCCCCCCATATGTATAAGTATAAATATACAGAGAAGGAATGTTCTGTACACACAATAAGCTATACCTCTACTGTACTGTCTAAGGGAAACACTATGGCAGCTCCCACCCATAAGTATAAATATACGAGGAAGGAATGTTCTGTACACACAATAAGCTATACCCTCATACTGTACTGTTAAGGGAAACATATGGCAGCTCCCACCCATATGTATAAATATACAGAGAAGGTATGTTCTGTACACACAATAAGCTATACCCTCATACGTACTGTCTAAGGGAAACAATATGGCAGTCCCACCCATATGTATAAATATAATATACAAAGAGAAGGAATGTTCTGTACCACAATAAACTACCCTCATACTGTACTGTCTAAGGAAACAATATGGCAGCTCCCACCCATATGTATAAATATAAATATACAGAGAAGAATGTTCTGTACACACAATAAGCTATACCCTCATACTGTACTGTCTAAGGGAAACAATGGCAGCTCCCACCCATATGTATAAATATAAATATAACAGAGAAGAAAGTGTTCTGTACACACAATAAGCATACCCTCATTCTGTACTGTCTAAGGGAAACAATATGGCAGCTCCCACCCATATGTATAAAATAAATATACAGAGAAGGAATGTTCTGTACACACAATAAAATATACCCTCATACTGTACTGTCTAAGGGAAACAATATGGCAGCTCCCACCCATATGTATAAATATAAATATACAGAGAAGGAATGTTTGTACACACAATAAGCTTAACCCTCATATGTACTATCTAAGGGAAACAATATGGCAGATCCCACCCATATGTATAAACATAAATATACAGAGAAGGAATGTTCTGTATATACAATAAGCTATACCCTCATACTGTACTGTCTAAGGGAAACAATATGGCAGCTCCCACCCATATGTATAAATATAAATATACAGAGAAGGAATGTTTCTGTATATACAATAAGCTATACCCTCATACTGTACTGTCTAAGGGAAACAATATGGAGTCCCACCCATATGTATAAATATACAGGGAAGGAATTTTAGAATACTACTTTCTTATACACCTCTATCATTATAAGGTATAAACAGTGACTGGTATCACGGGGGTTAATAGTTTCCATTGAACGATTTACAGAGAGAAATAGAAACATTGAATCTCCCTAGACAGAATAATATAATAAGCAATTTCCCACTGACAGACGTGACCATAAATCCTCCCACGTTGCGAAAATTGTTTGGACCCTTCGGAGGGATTTTTGGGATGGAAATGAGATTGGGTCGATACTTTATAAGCAAATTGCTCTTTACGTGAGAGCGTAAGTCTTCAATAACAAACGGATAACTGGGTCGGGCATGGTCACATACGTGGCGGGAAAGAACGACTGTCTGCTGTCACATGTGCAATGAGCTTTCTCTCCAATCAGAAACAACTTTATTGCATTGAAAGCCCCAGTCTAGTTGTGGTCTCCTCTGTCCATTAGCAATGAAACACTCCACTGCCTTCAAAGTGTATTGGTTAAACGTCTTCACTGCCACACCAATGTAATGGGTTCTAAAACAGCACACGTAACACATTCCTTTGCAATTAAGGTTTCAACTAAATTCAGAGATTCCCTTATTGGCTATTGGGTTGTCTTGTCGTGTAACTGTTTAATGTTTTGATTGGCTAATGGTTAGTCTAGACAGTAAATATCTAATTGGCTCAGGTTGGGTAAAGGTCCCTATACACAGCATTGATATTCCAATCCGATCGAAGAAAAAAATGTGATCAGTAATGATGGCACAAATACCGACTCGGACTATTCAAACTAGTCCGTTTTTCAGACTTGCGGCTCTATTTTCGATAATTATCGAAAAAATTGATAATTATCGAATTACGAGCCGTCGCTAACCCTAGAATGTATCATTCGGTAACCCTTGAAAGTATCGTCGGGTTTCGATATCCTCTCATTTATAGTTCTATTTTCGCTAACCCTAGAATTATTGTTCGCTAACCTAGAAAGTATTGTTCGCTAACCCTAGAAAGTATTGTTTGATTTCGATAACCCTTTCATTATAGTTCATTTTCGGTAACCCTAGAATGTATCATTCGGTAACCCTAGAAAGTATTGTTCGCTAACCCTAGACTGTATTGTTCGGTAACCTTAGAATTGGCCTTAATATCTCAATGTAGCTTAAGCAACTCTGACAATTGCCCGATCATGAAGTAAGAAGTGTTTAAACAGGTTTTGGTGACAGTGACATGTTCCCAGAACATTTCCAGGTGCCACAGCCATTACCAGTCACAACTGCATTTTATCTGTAAACCATCCGAACTTTTCGAACTATTAGCTCCCCATCTATAATGGGTTGTTTTCGACTTTCAAACTTTTACTAAAGTTTGAAAAGTGATAGAACTTTTTGAGTTCGGCCACCGTAATGATCAGGCAAGATGGAAAATCTTTATCAAACCCCATCTACCAGAACTACACGGTCGTAGTTTTTAAGCTGAAATCAACAGAAGAAAATCAACAGGAATTCATCTGATCGGATTTTCAACCAATCGTTTGGACAGCCAAAAAAACACTGGACCGTGTAATTTGATTCACTGCAGGTTGATTTAGAAATGTTATTTTTCTAATGTTCTGATTACAGGTTAAGCTAAACATGTTATTTCCAACACATAGGAAAAAAAAAACATTCTTTATGAAATTTCATGCAAGCAATTACTAGTTGCAGAAAAATTCTGACCAATATTCCCTCACACTTGACTGAGCTAAACACTGTCTGGTTGGATTTTGACCCATATGTACCTAACATTAGAAGGAACTAAACAGAATTGGACACTGAGACCTCGGTCTATAGAAGAAAGTCCCTTCTCCCATAAGGCAATAGTGGGCCTAACGTCTGAGATGGGATCTGGGTCCTACTCAGAATGAGATGGGATCTGGGTCTACTAGAGATGGACGAACTTCCAAAAGTTTGGTCCATTTTCGAACTGCGTCGAACTATGGAAAGTTCGAAAACGGACCCATTAAAGTGAATGGGAGTCAAATAGTTTAAAAAGTTCTAATGAAATACAATTAAAATTCAATGGTAACTTAAGTAAATGGCTGTGGGACCTGGGAAATGGTCTGGGGAACATGTTCCAATATCCAGGACTTTCGAAAAATCTATTTTATTCTCACGCGTGCTACTTTCGAGTTCTCATGTTCGGAATTCGATAATTATCCCTGAACGACTCACAGATTGTTTCGATTTTCGAATTTGATAATTATCAAAAGTCCGGAAAGTTCGAAAGTCCGAGAAATCCAGGTCCGGTATAGTTAGAGATGTCCGAGTCCGTTTGAACTCGATAAGTTGGGCTCAAGCTCGGGTTCGAGTTTGAGTTCTAGTCCATCTCTACTCAGAACCACTCGGTTCCGAAAACTGAACATTCCGTCCGAAGGATTTTGGGACTATATCTGTATTTAGAGGGTTACTGATCACCAAGTAACCCTTGAAAACAGATCGTAAACTGGAAAGTTGCTCCAATGTATTTTTCAAGGGTTATCGAACGTTGAGTTTATTTACGAAGGGTACTGAAAATAACCTTGATCGTTCGATAACCCTTGATAATACGACCTGAAACTCGAAAGTAGTTTCAATTGTATATTCGAGGGTCATTGACCATTCAAGGTTAATTTCGGTAACCTCGAAAATAACCTTGAACCCCCAGAAGTGTTTTCTGTTCTTGCTTTAAGGTTTTTCCCGAGTTCCGTGAATCTGAAAACAGAATGAAACTTTCGAGTTTCACCCATTCTATGTATAACCTATAGTAATGCAAATTGCAAAGTGCCTTACAGCCATTCACAGTGAACATTAAACACAAATATCCTTTGATGTGTGAAATTACATTACAGACCAATTACAGGGCATTTTTGTAGCACTGAAAGGCAAGACGAGTGTGTTTGAAAAATGCAGACACCTATAACATGATACAAGGGGAGAATGTATAGAGACCCATGAGATTTCACGTCCAATATGGGGAAAGTCTGAGGTCCCATTTTTCAAGTAAGCACTAAATTATAGACGGAATACCAGCTACATATTACAGACATGTCATTTAGATGTGTGGACAATAAACGTTTAATATTGAGTTTTTGAATTTGTTACAGTTGACAGAAGGGCCTATTAGAGGTTGATCACAGACTACAAGCTGGTGAAAGCAGGAAGTGTGACAAACACATGTGGGTGGCCACACGTTGTGCACTGCAATCTGATCAGAGAGCTTGCGATCACCATTTTATTCTTTATTTTTTGCAAATCCATTGGGCTCGATAATGGGAATTAATGGAAACGTACTGCATTGGCGCATTGCAGTGTGGCCACATCCTTACTCTCCTCAGACTCTATATTCGGTCGTCTCATCTCAGTTCATTCAGGGAAATACAATCACCCCTGTAATAAACATTTACAAGAATTCTGGGTAAAGGAACAATAATAAAAATGGATGTTACTATGTTACTTTTCCATCTGTACAAAACAGATAAGTTCAAAATGTCTCTGAAGTGGCCCAGCCCCCCAAACAATGCTGTCAATGCTTCGATTGCTTTTATTCTGTTCTATAGATTGAAACAATGTGCATCTTATCCTGCAATCGATGTTCGTGTTGGGTAATAATAATTATCCGGATGTGCGGGGCTTTTTCATTGTCACACCAAACAACACACACACCACACGCCTGTCTGGCTATCACTTATCAGTTGTCGAAAATGAAAACTCCGAATAGCCAAAAAGTAGAATAAAACAGAATGGAGAAGGAGGATTAGTGAACATAAATACAGCACCACTAAAATACTGTACAGTAATCTTAACACCTAACGATAGGCCGATACCACATTCCGAGACAGAGAAAGGACCTGCTAAATACAGCTCACCCTTTAACTTATCCTGTAAGAAAAGGTTATTAGCAACTAGAGATGTAATGTGGGTTCGATTTAACCCAAACACGAAAATGGAAAGTAGATAAATACGAAAATGGAAAGTAGATAAATATCGAAAATTGAAAGTAGATAAATATCGAAAATGGAAAGTAGATAAATATTGAAAATGGAAAGTAGATAAATATCGAAAATGGAAAGTAGATAAATATCGAAAATGGAAAGTAGATAAATATCGAAAATGGAAAGTAGATAAATATCGAAAATGGAAAGTAGATAAATATCGAAAATGGAAAGTAGATAAATATCGAAAATGGAAAGTAGATAAATATCGAAAATTGAAAGTAGATAAATATCGAAAATGGAAAGAGATAATATTGAAAATTGAAGTTGAAAGTAAATATCGAAAATGGAAAGTATAAATATCGAAATTGAAAGTAGATAAATATCGAAAATCGAAAGATAGATAATATCGAAAATGAGGAAAGTAGATAAATATTGAAAAATTGAAAGTAGATAAATATCGAAAATTGAAAGTAGAAAATATCGAAAATGGAAAGTAGATAAATACGAAAATTGAGTAGATAAATATCGAAATGAATGGAAAGTAGATAAATATGAAAATTGAAAGTAGATAAATATCGAAAATGAAAGTAGATAAATATCGAAAATGAAAGTAGATAAATATCGAAAATCGAAAGTAGATAAAATCGAAAATGAGTAGATAAATATCGAAAATTGAAAGTAGATAAATATCGAAATGAAGAGTAAATATCGATGATGAAATATGATAAGTAGACAATTTTCAAAAATAGATGATTTCGAAAATCGAAACTCGAACTTTCGAAATTTCTGAAAAATTTGAAAGAATGCATAAAAAGTTAAAGAAAATAGTATGGTGAATCATTACACATTAGAGTTAGAGGTAGCAAGAGTAGTTAAGAGTGAATGGGATGAAGAAGGGAATACTTATAAATGGCGTCTATAAAGTCTGTGAGACTTGGGGAAATGGGGGGAAAAAAATGATAGTCCAGATGGTAGCCAAATACGGTCGCCCCAGTTGGCTAATTATGTAAACTGGTGGGCTGATCTATTGCCCTAATTTATCCTCTCCTGAATTGGGGATGTGTGGTTTGGTCCCTAGAAGTGTGTTTTCCCCTCCTTTGGTATCTATTTCCCTCTATATGTGCATTACACGCACTTTACATGCCCAAATATTTAACATTTTTCGGGTCTGTAATTTGACACAATCCAAAGATACCAAACATGATATATTCGAGTTTGGATGACCAGGAAGTAAAATATCTCAAGTTCCCCTTTGACACCAACCTATAAAATATATGGTCAGATGCACCTTCGTTCCGGAGTCAGATGACATTATTTGAGGAAATATTACGTAATCCTTCCCCTGAATTGTTAAGAAATATGAATTGTAAGGGACTGACATCTGGTTAAACTTGTTTTCCTTAAAGCTGCACCTCCATTCGTGTTGTGCGTTAAAGGTGGCCATACATATACACAATATTACTCACCCGACCGAGCGCTTACGCAACGTTCAAGTGATCCTGCAGGAACCGCCTCTCCCGATCTTATATGCGACCGACATGCGATCGCAAAATCCCATCATTTGTATGGTCACCTTTAGACTTGGGGTACACTGCTTGCTGCTGTGATTTTTCACCTGGTCCTTTTTGAAGTAGTCAATCCGCTGAGTCCGGTCAGATGGGGGAAGGGCAGTTTACTTCTACAAATGGTCAGAGGTTCCATTAACCCTTTGAGTACCTCTGGGTTAAAATAGGTCAGAGCTACCCTATTGATTGACACACTAATAAGTGAGTAAATGTCACGGTCATGACAGTCTATTTAGGTGTCCAGAGGTTGGTATAATATATATATAAATATATATATACAGACTCTCCTCTGGAATTGTTGGTGTTTCAGTAACAAGAAAACCAAACACAAACCCTTAGAACATGTTTTTTATTTTTGTTCTGTTTTAAGGTCCTAGTGTCCCATTATGACTACGTCCATGTAGACTATGGCTAGACAAGGAAAACCCACCAACATGTGGCCCTTTTGTTTACTTGCCCTTAAAATAAATAATTTCAAGGACAATCAAATCCAGACATGTCTTATCCAATCACAGAGCAGAAGTGATATCCCAGTTACTGTTTAAAAAGTAACGTTTCTCCGCCATCCCCCAAGAAATCAAAACCGGTACAATAGTGCTCAGTTTTTTTTCTATCTTTAGTAGATGGTGACAGCTTTGGCATTTACTTAAAGACAAAAATCTTACACCGAGTTCGGTTAATCTTACCCCTCGCTGGACTTATCTGGTAAAATGGCAGAGGATTTCACTACCTGCAAGAGAAAGAAACAAGAATATTGATTAATTATACAAAATATATTTATTAAAAAATAAACAGGTTATTCAATAAAAGGTCTTATCGTTTAAAATGGTGCTAATTTTGCCCCAACCAATCAGATCTTATTTAACATTTGAAAGCTAACATCTGATGGTTGGGGCAAAATTAGCACCATTTTAAATGATAAGAACTTTATTTGAATAACCCTGAAAACTATTTGCATATAAACGAAAAGTGGAGATTAAAGGGCCCCTGCACATAACTTTTTTTCCATGCTAAGTTCCGTTTAGTGTAACATCGGGCACTGGGTAATGTAAATAAACCAGGTACGACTGGGAACAAAGCCTTTTAAAAAATGCAGTAAAATAAGTTTTCCCCCGACCCTGAAAAGGTTAATAAATTATCTTATACGTTCGCTAAAAGCAAAGTTTTTTTTTTTTTTTTGCAGGGTAAATAATTACGCTCATTACTTTAAAGGGGGTTCAGTCTCTCCAAAGAAACTAATTACACTAATTTATTTTATTGTTTGTTACCTGTAAGCAGCGCTGTCTGTCTGCAATCGGCTGCAGCTGTGAGATCCCTTCCTGACGTTCTATTGGCTTAAAGGTGGGGGGGAAATAATGACATCTGGGAAGTTTAATGGTGGGGGGTGGCACTTTCTGTGTGTTTTTCACGGCGCAGAGATGTATAGATTTCCATTCATAATGAACATTTATTATCACTTGTTCTGATACATTGTAATCCAAATAAAGATTATAATATAATATTATATAACATACAATTTTCATTATATATATATATATAGCAAATATAACGATGATAATAAGAATGATCATTCTCCAAATAAAGTACAGGAGAAGTTCCACAGTTATACAGGTCATGGAAAGACAAGGTGACTTCTAATATTCTTATATTTTACAGAAGGGGGGGGGGGCAGATTTCCTTTAATATACAAGTTCAATAGTAATAATATTATTATTATTAATAATAATAATTAATATATTAGCGTTTAGCTGTGTTGGAAGGGACATCAAACACGCAAGCACTGGTATTATAATTTGTATTGATTTATGTAGTGCCAACATCTTCCACAACACTTTACAATAACATGGAATCATACACTTCAGGCCCTGCCCCAAGAGCTTACAATCTAAGCAATTATTGACACATACAACCTATCAGAATGCTTTATGATGTGGGGGAAACCGGAGTGCCGGTGGGAAACCATTATAACTGATGACATAGCTAAACACTAATTATAACTGGTAACATGGCTAAACACTAATTATAACAGATAACATAGCTAAACACTGATTATAACTGATGACATAGCTAAACACTGATTAAACTGATGATATTGTTAAACACTGATTATAACTGATGACATAGCTAACACTGATTATAACTGATGACATAGCTAAACACTGATTATAACTGATGATATTGTTAAACAATGATTATAACTGATGACATAGCTAAACCACTGATTATAACTGATGACATGCTAACACTAATTATAACTGATGATATGTTAAACAAACACTGATTATAACTGATGTTATAGCTAAACACTGATATAAACTGATAACATAGCTAAACACCGATTAAACTGATGACATAGCTAAACACTAATTATAACTGGTAACATGGCTAAACACTAATTAAACAGATAACATAGCTAAACACTGATTATAACTGATGACATAGCTAAACACTGATTATAACTGATGAATAGTTAAACACTGATTATAACTGATGACATACTAAACACTGATTAAACTGATGAATAGCTAAACACTGATTATAACTGATGATATTGTTAAACACTGATTATAACTGATGACATAGCTAAACATGATTATAACTGATGACATAGCTAAACACTAATTATAACTGATGATATTGTAAACAAACACTGATATAAACTGATGACATAGCTAAAGACTGATTAAAACTGATGACATTGCTAAACACTAATTATAACTGATGACTTGCTAACACTGATTATAACTGATGACATTGCTAAACACTGATTATAACTGAGACATTGTTAAACAGATTTATAACTGATGA
Organism: Hymenochirus boettgeri; assembly: GCA_019447015.1. Classification (NCBI taxonomy): domain Eukaryota; kingdom Metazoa; phylum Chordata; class Amphibia; order Anura; family Pipidae; genus Hymenochirus; species Hymenochirus boettgeri. Next base: position 5,294,642 of record CM033470.1, read on the forward strand.
TAGCTAAGCACTCATATAACTGATGACACAGCTAAACACTGATTATAACTGATGACATAGCTAAACACTGATTAACTGATGAATAGCTAAAACGATTATAACTGATGACATAGCTAAACACTGATTATACTGATGACAACACAGCTAAACACTGATTATATGATGACATAGCTAAAACATGATTATAACTGATGACAACACAGCTAACACTGATTATAATGATGACAACAGCACTAAACACTGATATAACTGATGACTAGCTAAACACTGATTATAACTGATGACATAGCTAAACACTGATTATAACTGATGACATAGCTCCATAGTTCCACAATGGGATTTACCCATTATCGTTCAGTGTATGGGCTTTTCCGAACCGACCGTAGTGCCGACAAACGACCATAGTCGCAAACTACGGTCGGTCGGGAAGACGGAAAATTCCATTGGCCGTTATCGGCTCCCATTGTTTTATAGTTTTGTAACTGTATTTACACTGTGTTGTAGTTTATCAAACTATATTTCAGAGTGTTGAATTCATTCTACTATATCCATAAACAGCTGTTAAACAACCGTTTTATTAACTAAAGATCTATCGAGAACGGGGCCTTATTTAATCCCTTTGTAACATTCGTGACAACTAAACATTGACCCTTGATATTCTAGTGCTTAATTAGCCAAATAGTGAGCCCAGTGATTGGCTAGAAGTTGGTCTGGTCAATATTACGATGCTCGCATGGGAGACCATTGACCTTTTCTTGTCAATATCCCATTGCTCTGATTGGCTAAAAGTTAGTCAAAGCTACATGACTTTCTCACTGTGCTGATATATTTAACTTTCCCTTTAAAGCTTAACGTGTTGTGCTTTCAATCTTGAGTCCTTTTACATATAAAATGTGGAAAGTGTTACTGCATATATATATAATACATTTATATACACAGACTCTCCGACAATCATTTATCAAAGCAAAGTCCCTTGTGAATTGGTATTGGGAAAAGTGAGTCGAGTAATGCATTTTGTTGTCAGCTCAGACGTTGTTTTAAGACTTCAAGTCCAGCAGTATTTAGTGATGCAACAAGGAATTCTTAAAATTATGGTGCTGCTGTGCACTATGGGTAAAAACGGTTAATGGACAGGGATTCTGTTTATTTTTTTATTTATTAACACTTATTGACTTTACTAAAAATGTTATATATACCCAACTGTCCAGTGTTTTATGGAGAGTTCTTGGAGGAGTGAGAGTGGTGGGGTGCTCTATGGCAGAACTCTGGCAGCCTTGGGCAGGTTGGTAGGGTAGGGCACTACGTCCCTAAGGGTGCCCCTACCATGAAGCAAACTGAAAAAACATTGCTCAGGGCGAACCTTGCCAGAACGCGTAAAAAGGCGGCAGTTAAAAAAAATCTTTCTTTTCTGCAATACTGTATTCAGCACCAGTCCACCAATCAGTGTAGTCAGCCCACACACCCACTTCCACAAGCTACGCCCATGGTTCCTGATGAAGCTATGCTGCTTCACGCGCCTATACCTGTCTACGATAGGCCGCATTTAAAGTTGTTTCTAGGTATCGAAAACCCTAGAACACCCCTGTATGTCCCACCCATGCCCAACCTCTCTACTGAAGGTTTTAAATGTTATCAATGGTATCCGTGAAAGTTTCCAGCACTTGAAATGTCTTAAACATTAACTCTTATTATTCCACACAATTTTAAGATTTGATCCAGATGATCTGAACAGTATGTGATGTATGATGTATACTTGACTCCCCATATTCTAAATCAGGTACTGGATTAAAGGGTAACTGGTCTCCGTACAAGTGCCCTGGATTATTAGAGCTATTGTATACTGTTCAAACAACCCTACAGTTATGTCTCTAGCTTCTCTGGACAGTATGTTATAGTCTTGTAAAGTTACATTTCCCAGCCCTGTCTCTGTGTCTCTGTGACAGGCATGTGTCATAACGCCCCACCCCCAAAAAGCATCTTTTCTGAAGCTAGTTATAGACCTGCAACCATTTACTGCCTATTCCTTTACCTATGGACACCTTCAGGAGAGAGAAAAAAAATAGCTTGTGGCTAGCTTTAAAATTATTGTTGCAGCTGATGATGCTCGTCCCAGCAGGGGGCCCCATAGCAAGATGTGGCCCTCATAAAAAAACAGTCAGTGCAGTTCACCAATCCCGCAAAAATTACAGCCATGTTTTTTTTTTATTAGGGCATGTCACCCCTCCTAAGGAAAAAAAAAACCTCACATAGTTCAGCCCCCCCATATTCCCCTGAACTAATGGCATGAATAGGAATCACTGTGGGCCCCAGAAAACTATGATGGGGCCCCTATCCGTGCTTCATCCACAGTAGTTTTCTGGGAGGGGCTATATCTGTCATCAGGAAAAATAAAGATTTCCCCCCCCCCTGCGGTTTGCTCCCCCTGCTTCCCTGTAGTTACGCCCCTGCTGGTATGACTCATCACCTCTGCTGCTTTTGCGAGCTGGTAAGTTACAAGCGTGCACAGCAGCAGAGGAGGCTCGTTTTGTAATGGCCACCACCATCGGCCATAATATCGCCCAACGGCCGTGACTGACGTCCATTGCCAGGATGAAGAAAGATCCGCAGTTTTGTATAGTAGAATTTCTAAGCCTGGGAGCATCTTTGTTAAATGTTTTAAGTAAAAGGAAATGGGGTTTGTAGGACTGAACTACATGAGTGAAAATGTTTCCTAGAAGGTAGACATGCTTGCAGGGGACCTGGTTAGGCCCACTTTGGCTTCGGGCCCCATAGCAACTGCTATGGTTTGCTATGGTGCTCCCTACGCCCCAACTCGCGAGCAGACTCTATATGTGCTGATGATGTCACAGCTCAAAGTACTAGCAGGAATAAAACACCCTTTTTATACTGAAAACCTACTAGAGTAGGTAGGCTGCAGGTTCATTTGTTATGCAAAATACTGCTCCAATCAATTTCCTTCTATATATGAGCTATCCCATTGCTAAAGACTTGGCCTATCCCAGTTTGTTAATCTGCAAAACATGAATAAGTCAATGGCAATAAAACAACCCTGGAATCAGTAGAGTTTATGGGATTTTTTTACATGACTAGGGGATTTCATATTTATCAAATGCTTGGCGTTTATAATTTCTACATCGGTTAATTCCCGGTTCGTTTTCGCGGACATTAACGATAAATCGCGTTTACCGCGATTTATAAAAGTCCGAAAACGGCCGCGAAAAGTTAACAAACTACCTTACCTTTCGCGGCGATACTACCTGTTTACCGCCGCTTCTATTATAAAGCGGCGGTACTGGTTTCTCGCTCGGCTAGTATCGGCTGTTTACTTCGCCACCTTGAGGTGCTTTCAGAACTTTCCAGAAATCTGTTGGTTAATGGTAAAGGCAAGTATTAAAAATTGACCAATCAGAAAGGATTAGGTTTCTGCAACCTATAAAGAGGAGCTTTCCGCCGCGGAACTCAGATGCCATCGCAGTAGATGGCTGAAGAAAATAAAGCGGCTGCAACTCCTCTCCGCGAGAGAGAGGTGCCAGCGCTGTTGCTTCCCGCGTTCTGCCATGGATTCCACTCAGTGTGCAGATTGGTTGACCTCATGGCGTCCGATGTGGATGGTTGTGAGAGTTTGTGGCGTCCTCCCCAACTCTCGTCGCTCTCATCGTGGGGTTGGGTGAGTCGTCAACCGAAGGACGTCGCGCGATCAAGACCCGGCAACATCGGCCTCGTTGAGGTGCCGGCCCCGGCGGGGGTACCCCGCGGCGCAGGTACCGCTCCTCAAGGGGTCTGCTTTTGACCTACGAGCGCGGAGCTGCGTGGTTTGTCTCCGGTTCTGAGGACTGGAAAGAAAGAAGACGGCCCCCAGGCTCTTTTAAGAGCCGCACTGGGCAGGTCGTTGGCGCCGGGGCGCGGACCCCCGCAAGGCACTTGTCAGTGCTGCAAGGGCCCTTACAAGGGCCGGGGAGGGGGGGTCCTGGTTCGAGCTGCGGGACCCCCTAAGCCCCAAAAGGCCCTTCTCAGGGCCCCGCTGGAGGGAGCTCCACCCCTCCCAGCGGCTCCCTCCCTTCCCTCCCGGGAGCGGCCGGGGCGGGGGGCTTGGAGGGGTTGCAGGGGAGGGGGTGCTGCGGCCCCTTCTCCGGCAGCCCCTCCAGCCTCCCGTTCCGAGATGCTGCGAGCGGGGAACGGGTGGGAGGGCTGCTGGGAAGCGCGAGGCGGGTGGTGCCGCCACCGCGCGGGGGGTGTGGGCGGGGTGGGCGTATGCCCCGCCCCCTTAGGAGCGGTCGTCGGGAAGGGATTTTAAGTCCCTTCGCGGCGATACTATACAGTATCGCCGCGAAAGGGCTTAAAATTACCGCAGCACATCGCCCGCGATAGAATCGCGGGGATAGCGGCTCGCCGTTATAAATACGGCGATAGCGCTATTTCGCGGCCGCGATGTGCGGCGGGTAATTTTTTGCGCTATTATCTGTTGCTTTATAAATATGCCCCTATATTTCATTAACATGTTGAGACAATGTTTTATAAATGGTTGTGGAAGTATAAATCTGGACATTTTGTTATAAACGTAATAAAGTTTATTAATAGGTGCCCAGGATTTAAAGCGACAGGCCTACGATGATCTGTTTCCTAAAAAGTGCGGCCCCCTAGTGCCTTGTGTTATAAACATTCTAACATAACTGTGGACATACCCTGAATGCAAACGAAAGGAGGCTTTGGTGCCTCTGTGTTCTCAATTCTGCTCACAACAAACCTTCTATTCTCTCTAAGCAGCTACTCAGACACCCTCATTAGACATCTCTACAATTCTACGGTCATCGGCCGCTCTCAGTAGATTGAAGGCCTTTCATTTAATTGTTTTTGCCGTCCGAGCAGAAAAAAAAAAAAATCCCTTTATAAATAAGAATCTAATTACTGGAATAGAGCAGAAAGCCATTGGATCCTTTATTGAGTTTCGATTCCATAGAGACCTACTAAAACATCAACCGCAATTAAGCTTTATAAATGCATGGAGGCACAGAACTTCTCCCTTCGGTCAGTCGAGCCTAATAATTCAGAAGCCAAGAATCAGATAGGGGAAAGATGCAGCTTCCCACTATTAACTCATTATTTTATTATATTAAATTCCGCCGGCTGTCTGCATTGCATCTACCATACCTGAAACAATAAGACGTTCTCCAATACCCAATGCAAAATTACACATCTTATTTCCCTTAAGCGCTCAGGGATTTCAAGGGAAAAGGAAAAATACGCCAACTTAATGTGGATTTATATTTGTTATTCCACGCATATATTTTGTTTGTCTTAAAGGGAAAACGTGATCATTTTTATGACGGGAAACAGTGCAAAATACAAATTAAAAAATAAATGGCCTAGGGAGTAAAGTCTAGTACTCTTCTATATGCAATAACGTTTCTTCGCAGGCGTATTTCTGCTTTTGTACAGCTGCTGGAAGAGCAGTATGGCACTCCCGGTCAAGCAGGCAGTGGCATAAACCTATAAATACTGCGGTGTCCCCCAGTGCAGAGGTGGGTATTACTGGGGGCATGGCTGAGTGGTTTAGGGTATGGCAGGATGAGACCCCCATCTCAGTCCCCCATGTTGGTTTTTTGTGTGTCTAGTACACATTAACACACTGGGAAACATGTAAATACAAAAGACCTGCAATCATCACATAGATGTAAGCTCTTCGGGAGGATGCACTGCAATATATCAACTTCATCCTATATATATATATATATATATATATATGTGTGTGTGGTGTGTGTGTGTGGTGTGTGTGATGTGTTGTGTGGGTGTGTTGTGTGTGTGTGTGTTGTGGTGTGTGTGTTGGTTTGTGTTCTTAACGCTATGTATGAAAATTGTATTTAATTTTATTTATCTGTATTCCTTATAATTGCACTTATCCCCTGTATACTCTGTATGCTATAATGTACAGCGGTATATAACCAAGTGGCGCACTATAAATAAACATATACATACATACCTGTATACTGTATTTTTATAAGACACAGCGCTGTGTCCCCAAGTGGCGCTATATAAATAAACATATACATAACTACTGTATAATCTGTATTGTTATAAGTTACAGCGCTGTGGACCAAGTGGCGCTATTATAAACACATATACATACATACTGATAATCTGTATTGTTAATAATTGTACAGCGCGTGTCCCAATGGCGCGCTATTAAATAAACTATACAGACATAACTGTAAATCAGTATTGTTATAATGTACAGCGCTGTGTCCCCAAGTGGCGCTATATAATAAAAGATACATACATACTGTATAATTCTGTATTGTTATAATGTACAGCGCTGTTGTCCCCAAGGTGGCGCTATAAAATAAAACATATCCATACATACTGACTAATCTGTATTGTTATAATGTACAGAGCTGTGTCCGAAGTGCGCTAATAAATAAACATATCCATACATACTGTTATACTGTATTGTTATAATGTACAGCGCTGTGTCCCCAAGTGGCGCTTATAATAAAACATATAAATACATACTGATAATCTGTATTGGTATAGATGTACAGCGCTGTGTCCCAGTGGCGCTATATAAATAAACAATAAAATACATACTGTATAATCTGTATTGTTATAATGTACAGCGCTGTGTCCCCATTGCGCTATATAATAAAATATACAACATTACTGTATATCTGTATTGCTATAATGTACAGCGCTGTGTCCCCAAGTGGCGCTATATAAATAAACATATACATACATACTGTATAATCTGTATTGTTATAATGTACAGAGCGCTGTGTCCCAAGTGGCGCTATAAAAATAAACATATACATACATACGTATAATCTGTATTGCTATAATGTCAGACGCTGTGTACCCAAGTGGCGCTAATAAATAAACATATACATACATACTGTATAATCTATATGTTATAATGTACAGTGCTGTGACCCAAGTGGCGCTATATAAATAAACTATACATACATACTGTATACATCTGTATTGTTATAATGTACAGCGCGGTTCCCAAGTGGCGCTATATAAATAAACATAACCAACAATACTGTATAATCTGATGTTTTAATGTACAGACGCTGGTGTCCCCAAGTGGCACAGTAAAATAAACATATACACTACATACTGTATAATCTGTTATTGTTATTTATGTACAGTGCTGTGTACCTAGTGGCGTTATATAAATAAACATATCATACATACTGTTAATCTGTATTGTTATAATGTACAGCACTGTGTACCCAAGTGGCGCTATATAAAATAACATATACATACATACTTTGTAATCGTTTGTTATAATGTACAGCGCTGTGTCCCCAAGTGGTGCTATATAAATAACATATACATACTACTGTATTAATCTGTATTGTTATAATTACAGCGCTTGTTGTACCCAAGTGGGCTATATAAACATATACATACATACTGTACAATCTGTATTGTTATTAATGTACAGCGCTGTGTACCCAAGTGGCGCTTATAATAAACATATACATACATACTGTAAATCTGTATTGTTTTCATGTACAGCGCTGTGTCCCCAATGGGTGCTATATAAATAAACATATACATACATACTGTTAATATGTATTGTTATAATGTACAGATCTGTGTCCCCAAGTGGCGCTATATAAAAAAACATATCATACATACTGTATAATCTGTATTGTATAAGTACAGCGCTGTGTACCCAAGTGGCGCTATATAAACATATACATACATACTGTAATCTGTAGTTTGTTATAATGTACAGCTCTGTGTACCCAAGTGCGTTTTTAATAAACATATACATAATACTGTATAATCTGTCTTATCCTGTACAGCGCTGTGTACCTAAGTGGCGCTATAAAACATATATAATACTGTACAATCTGTATTGTTATAATGTACAGCGCTGTGTACCCAAGTAGCGCTTTATAAATTAACATAATACATACATACTGTATATCTGTCATTGTGTATCATGTACAGCGCTGTGTCCCCAAGTGGCGCTATATAACCATATACATAATACTGTACAATCTGTATTGTTATAATGTACAGCGCTGTGTACCCAAGTGGCGCTTTATAATAAACATATACATAATACTGTATAATCGTATTGTTATAATGTACAGCGCTGTGTACCCAAGTGGCGCTAATAAATAGACATATACATATAGCTGTATAATCTGTATTGTTGAATGTACAGGCTGTGTATCCAAGTGGCGCATATAAATAAACATATACATACATACTGTATAATCTGTATTGTTATAATGTACAGCCGCTGTGTCCCCAATGGCGCTATATAATAAAACAATCTTTATACATACTGTATAATCTGTATGTGTATAATGTACAGCGCTGTGTACCCAAGGGTGTATATAAAATAAACATATACATACATACTGTATAATCGTATGTTATAATGTACAGCGCTGTGTCCCCAAGTGGGCGCTATATAATAAACATATACATACATACTGTATAATCTGTATGTTAAGTACAGCGCGTGTGTCCCCAAGTGGCGCTATATATAAACATATACATACATACGGTATAATCTGTATTGTATAATGTACAGCGCTGTTGTCCCCAAGTGGCGTCTAATAAATAAACATATACATACATACTGTATAATCTGTATTGTTATAATGACAGCGCTGTGTCCCAAGTGGCGCTATATAAATAAACATATACACATATACTATAATCTGTATTGTTAAAGTACAGCGCGCTGTGTACCCAAGTGGCGCTATATAAACATATACATACTGTATAATCTGTTATTGTTTAATGTACAGCGCTGTGTACCCAAGTGGCGCTATATAAAAACTATACATACATACTGTATAAATCTGTATTGTTATTATGTTACAGCGCTGTGTCCCCAAGTGGTGCTAATAAATAAACATATACATACTGTATAATCTGTATTGTTATAATGTCAGCGCTGTGTACCCAAGTGGTGCTATATAATAAACATATACAACATACTGTATAACGTATTGTTATAATGTTACAGCGCTGTGTCCAAGTGGCGCGCTTATATAATAAAACAAACATACATGACGTATAATCTGTATTGTTAAAATGTACAGGCGCTGTGTCCCCCAAGTGGCGCTATATACATAACCATATACATACATACGTATAATCTGTATGTTATAATTTAAGCGCTGTTCCCCCAAAGTGGCGCTATATAAAAGAACATAGTACAATACATAACTGGTATAATCCTGTATTGTTATAATGTACAGCGCTGTGTCCCCAATTGGGCTCATATAATAAACAATACATACATACTGTATATCTGGTATTGTTTATAATGTACAGCGCTGGTACCCAGTGGCGCTTATTAAAAAACAAGATACATACATACTGTATAATCGGTATGTTAAATGTACAGCGCTGTGTCCCCAAGTGGCGCTCATATAAATAAACATATACATACTACTGTATATCTGTTTGTGATAATTGTACCAGCGCTGTGTCCCCCAAGTGGCGCTATTATAATAAACATATACATAATACTGTATACTCTGTATTGTTATGATGTACAGCGCTGTTACCAAGTGGCGCGATATAATAAACATATACCACATCTGTATAATCTTGTATTGTTATAATGTAACAGTGGCTGTGTCTCTCCCCAATGGCGCTATATAAATAACCATATACAGATCCATACTGTATAATCTGTATTGTTATAACTGACAGCGACTGCTGGTACCAAGTGGCAGCTAAATAAGATAACATATACATACAGTACTGTAAATCTTAATTTTAAATGTAACAGTGCTGTGTACCCCAGAGTGGCGCGCTATATAAATACAACATATACATACTACTGTATAATCTGTAATTGTTATATATGTACAGCGCTGTGTACCCAGGTGGCGCTATATAAAATAAACATTACCAAACATACTGTACTAATCTGTATTGTTATAATGTACAGTGGCTGTGTCCCCAATGGCGAATATATAAATAAACCATAACAACCTGTATAATCTGTATTGTTATAATGTTCAGCGGAGGTGCTGCGTACAAAGTGCGCTTATATAAAATAAACATATACATACATATGTCAAATCTGTATTGTTATATATGTACATTGCTGTACCCAAGTGGCGCTATATAAATAAACATATACATCATACTCGGTATAACCTCTCGGGTATTTTATGAATGTACAGCGGTGTACCCCAAGTGACGCTATAAAATAACCATATACACTACTACTGTAATAATCTGGTATTGTTATAATGTACGCGTGTGTACCCAAGTGGCGCTATATAAATAAAATCATACATTTAAACTGTAAATAATCTGGATTGTTATAATGTACAGCGCATGTGTACCCAAGTGGCGCTATATAAGATAAAACATATCATACATCTGATAATCTGTAGAATTGTTATAATGTACAGCGGCTGTGTACCCAAGTGGCGCTATATAATAAAAATATATTACATACTGTATAATCTGTATGTTATAATGTTCAGCGCTGTGTACCCAAGGTGGTCGTAATAAATAAACATATGACAATACATAAACTGTATATCGGATTGTTATCCATGTACACGCTGTGTACTCAAGTGGGCGCTATAATAAATAAAGCATTACATCACATACTGTATAATCTGTATTGTTATAATGTACAGCGCTGTGTACCCAAGTGGGCGCTATTAAGAAAACATATAAATACATAATGTATATCTGTATGGTTAATAATGTACAGCGCTGTGTACCAGTGGCGCTATATAATAAACAGTATGACGTCATACTGTTACTCTGTATTGTTATTATATGTACCACGCTGTGTACCCAGTGGCGCTTTATAAAATAACATATCATACATACGTATAATCTGGTATTGTTATAATGTACAGCGCGGTCTGTGTCCCCCCAAGTGGCGCCTATATAAACGATATCAACATATTGTATAATGATTGTATTGTTTAATGTACAGCGCTGTGTACCCAAGTGGGCTCATTATAAATAACATATACAACATACTGTATATCTGTATTGTTTATAAGTTTACGCGTGTGTCCGCCAAGTGGCGCCTATATAATAATAACATTAACATACATACTGTATAATCTTATTGTTAACTGTACAGCGCTGCGGTCCCCAAGTGGCGCTTTATACTAAATAAACATATACATACATCCTTGTGATACATCTGTATTGTGATAATGTACACGCTGTGTACCAAGTGCTGCTATATAAATAAAACATCTAACTACATATGTATAACTTATGTGTTATAATGTACGTGCTGTGTTCCCCACAGTGGCGTTTATAATAAACATATACTACATACTTCTGTATAATCGTGTATGTTATACATGTACAAGCTGTGTACCCAAGTGGCGGTATATAAATAAAACATATACTACATAACGATAAAATCTGTATGTTATAAGTTACAGCGCTGGTGTACCCACGTGGCGCATATAAATAAACATATAATACATACTGTATTATCTGTAGTGTTATAATGTACATGCGCTGTGTACCAAGTGGCGCTCTATACTAAATTTCAACATAGTCAATCATACTGACTACATCGATATTATATGTACAGCGCTGTGTCCCAAGTGGCGTATATAACAATAACATAGTAACATACATACTGGATAATCTGTATGTATTTATAATGTACAGCCGCTGTGTCCCCAAGTGGCGCCAAGGACATTCTCTATCTGCCACATTGATATATTTTGTATTTCCCCTTACATACAGTTTCCCTTGGAGAGTCAGCCATGCAGTATCTTGTAGTT
>CM033470.1:5306581-5348345 GCA_019447015.1 Hymenochirus boettgeri
TATGGGGATTAGGTATAGTATAGTTATTAGTTAAGGAAGTAGGAGGGACTGATATGGGGATTAGGTATAGTATAGTTATTAGTTAAGGAAGTAGGAGGGACTGATATGGGGATTAGGTATAGTATAGTTATTAGTTAAGGAAGTAGGAGGGACTGATATGGGGATTAGGTATAGTATAGTTATTAGTTAAAGAAGTAGGAGGGACTGATATGGGGATTAGGTATAGTATAGTTATTAGTTAAAGAAGTAGGAGGGACTGATATGGGGATTAGGTATAGTATAGATATTAGTTAAGGAAGTAGGAGGGACTGGTATGGGGATTGGGTATAGTATAGTTATTAGTTAAAGAAGTAGGAGGGACTGATATGGGGATTAGGTATAGTATAGTTATTAGTTAAGGAAGTAGGAGGGACTGTATAACAGTTACATAGTAAAATAGTATGGAGGGTGTATAAAGACATACGTCCATCTAGTCCAACCTGTTATACCCCATACTACCCATAAGATGTCCGTAAACAGTAACATGTAACATGTATTGGAGGTGTGTATAAAGACATCCGTTCCATGCTAGTCCCAACCTTTTATAACCCTACCCATAAATGTCTGTATACACAGGACTAGTAACATAGTATTGGAGGTTGTATAAAGACATACGTCCATCTACATCCAACCTTTATAACCATACCCATAAGTCTGTATAAACAGTTTACATAGTAACATAGTATGGAAGGTTTGATAAAGACTACGTCCGGTCCTATCAACCTTATAAACCCTACCCTAATGTCTGTAATAACAGTTTACTAGTAACATAGTATGGAGGTTGTATAAAGACATACATCCACTCTAGTCCAACCTTTATGATCCCTACTATCCCAATAGTCTGTATAACAGTTAACATAGAAACATAGTATGGAGGTTGTTAAAGCACATGACTACTCTAGTCCACCTTTATACCCTACCCATAATGTCGTTAACAGTTACATAGTAACATAGTATATGGAGGTTGTATAAAGACATACGTTCCTCTAGTCCAACTTTATACCCTACCCAGAAGCTGTCGTAAAGTAATAGTAACAGATGTATTGATGAGGTTGTATAAAGACATACGTCCATCTAGTCCAACCTTTAAACCCTATCCCATAACTGTTCTGTGTTAACATTTACATTATAACATAGTATGGGAGGTTGTATAAGACATACTCCGATCTAGTCCCAACCTTTATTACCCCTACCCATAATGTCTGTTAAAGTTACATGTAACATGTATTGGAGCTTGGTATAAAGGACATAGTCTCTAGTCCAACCTTTATACCTACCCATAATGTCTGTTAATACCAGTTACATTAAACATAGTATTGGGAGGTTGTTAAAGACATACGTCCGATCTGATCCAACCTTATACCCTACCCATAATGTCCTGTACTAACAGTTACATAGTAAACATCTTATTGGTAGGTGTATAAAGACTACCCATCTTAGTTCCAAACCTTTACCTAACCCAAGTCTGATAAACAGTTAAATAGTAACATAGTATTGGAGGTGTGTATAAAAGGACATAAGTGCATCCGTAGTCAACCTTTATACCCTACCCATAATGTCCTGTCTCTAACAGTTACTAGTAACAGTATTGGGTTGTATAAAGAATACGTCCATCTAGCACTCCTGTATACCCTACCCAGTAATGTCTGTATAACAGTACATAGTAACATAGTTGGGGGAAGGTTGATAGACAGACTAGTCCGTCTAGTCCCAACTTATACCCTACCTATATGTCTGTATAACAGTTACTATACACTAGTATTGTGAGGTATATAAAACATATGTCCATCTAGTCCAACCTTTATACCACCCATATGTCTGTAAACATACATAGTAACATGTATTGGGGGTTGTATAAAGACATACGTCCATCTAGTCTACCTTTATACCCTACCATAATGTCTGTCTAACGTTACATATTAACAGTATTGGAGGTTGTATAAGACAATACGTCCATCTAGTCCAACCTTTTATACCCTACCCATAATGTCTGTATAACATACAAGTAACATAGTATTGGAGGTTGTATAAAGAATACGTCCATCAGTCCAAACCTTTATACCATACCGCCAATGTCGGTCTAATAACAGTTACACATAGTGTAACATAGTATTGGAGGTTGTATAAAGCATATGACCCATGTAGTCCAACTTATAACCCTACCCTAATGTTGCTAAAACAGTTACATAGTAACATAGTATTGAGGTTGTATAAAGGACATACGTCACATCTGCCATCAACCTTTATACCCTACCCATTAATGTGTATAACAGTTCATTCTACATAGTATTGGAGGTTGTTAAAACATACGTCCATCTTCAGTCCAACCATTATACCTACACCCATAAGTCTGTTAACAGTTTACAAGTAACACATTAGTTATTGGAGGTTGTGATATTAATTGTACATATCCATCTAGTCCAACCTTTAATACCCTACCTCAAATGTCGTCATAACAGTTACATAGTAACATAGTATTGGAGGTTGTATAAAGACAACGGTCCATACTAGTCCCAACCTTTATACTCTACCCAATGTCTGTACCTACCAGTTAATAGTAACAAGTTTGGAGGTTGTATAAAAGACATACGTACCATCTATCCAACCTTTATACCCTACCCATTAATGTCCTGTCTAACAGTTAATATACATAAGTATTGGAGGTGGTATCAAGACATACGGTCGGCCATCTAGTCAACCTTTAGTACCCTACCCATAATGTTGCTAACATTTAATAGTAACATGAGTATTGGAGGTTGTATAAAGGACATTACGTTCCGTCTAGTCCAACCTTTATCCCTACCCATAATGTCTGTACTAACAGTTACTAGTAAATATATTGGAGGTTATAAAGACTAGTCCGTCTAGTCCCAACCTTTATACCCCTACCCATAGTCTGTTAACGTTATATAGAAACTATCGTATTGGGTGTATAAAGGACAATCGTTCCATCTAGTCCAACTTTAGACCCTACCCTAAGGTCTGTATCCGTTCACATTTCAGTTTAACATAGTATTGGAGGTTGTATAAAGACATACGTCCATCTAGTCCAACCTTTATACCCTACCCATAAAGTCCTGTATAACAGTTTACCTGTACCATAGTATTGGAGGGTATAAAAGACATGTCCCATTACAGTTCCCCCTTATACCCTACCATATGTCTGTATAACAGTTACTAGACCATAGATTGGAGGTGTATAAAGACATACGTCCATCCTATTCCAACCTATTAACCCTACCATAATGTCTGTATAACGTTACATAGTAAAATCAGGTATGTGAGGGAGTTTATAAAGAACATCGTCAGTCTAGTCCAACCTTTATACCTACCCATAATGTCTGTATAACAGGTACATATAACATAGTATTGGAGGTTGTATTAAAGACACACGTCATCTAGTCCAACCTTTATACCCCACCCGATAATGTCTGTATAAACAGTTACATATAACATAGATTGGGTTGTATAAAGACACACGTCCATCTAGTCCAACCTTTATACCCTACAGTAATGTCTGTATAACAGTTAACGTAACATAGTATTGGAGGGGTTAAAGACACACGTCCACTAGTCCAACTTTATACCCTACCAGATAATGTCTGTATAACAGTTACATAGTACATAGTTTGGAGGTGTATAAAGACAATCCATCTAGTCCAACCTTTTAACCTACCATAATGTTCTGTATACAGTTACATAGTAACATAGTATTGAGGTTGTATAAAGACATACAGTCCATCTAGTTCCAACCTTTATACCTACCCATAATGTCTGTATAAACAGTTACATAGATAACATAGTATTGGGAGGTTATATAAAGACCATACTTCCATCTAGGTCCAACCTTTTATACCCTTACCAGTAATGTCTGTATAACGTTAACATAGACATAGTATTGGAGGTTGTATAAAAGAGCATCCGTCCTTAGCCACCTTTATACCTACCCATAATGTCTGTTAACGCTTACTAGTACATAGTATTGGAGGTTGTATAAAGAAACATACGTCCATCTAGGTCCAACCTTTATACCCTACCCATATGTCTGTCTAACAGTTACATAGTAACATAGTATTGGAGGTTGTATAAAGACAACGCCATCTAGTCTCCAACCTATACCCTACCCATAATGTCGTAGAACAGTTACAATGTTAACATAGTATGGAGTTGTATAAAGACATCACGATACTCTAGTCCAACCTTATACCCTACCATAATGTCTGTTAACCAGTTACATAGTTAACATAGTATTGGAGGGTGTATAAAGACATAAGCCATCTAGTCCAACCTTTATACCCTACCCTAATGTTGTAACAGGCTAACATTAGTAACATAGTTTGGAGGTTGTATAAAGACACTCACGTCCATGTCTAGTCGGCAACCTTTAATACCCTACCATAATGTCTGTATAACAGTTAATAGTAACATAGTATGGAGGTTTATACAGACATGGTCCAGTCAGTCCACCTGTATACCTAACCATAATGTCTCTATAACAGTTCATTGTAACATAGTATTGGAGGTTGATAAAAAGACATATGTCCCTAGTCAACCTTTATACCCTACCCATAATGTCGGTATAAACAGCCTTACATAGTAAATAGTATTGTGGGTGTATAAAAATACGTCCACTCTAGTCCAACCTTATTACACCCTACCCATATGTCTGTATACAGTTAAATAAGTAACATGAGTATTGGCAGGTTGTCATAACAGACATACGTCCGTCTAGTCCAACCTTTATACCCTACCCATAATGTCTGTATAACAGTTACAAGTAACATTAGTATTGGAGGTTGGTATAAAGACAAGGTCCGTCTAGTCCAACCTTTGAACCTACCATAAGTCTGTTATAAACAGTTATATGTAAACATAGTATTGGAGGGCTCATAGTTAAAGAATACGTACCATCTAGTCCAACCTTATACCCTACCCATAATGTCTGTTTATACCGTTACATAGTAAAACATAGTATTGGAGGTTGTATAAAGACATACGTCCATCTAGTCCAACCTTTATACCCTACCCATAATGTCTGTCTAACAGTTACATAGTAACCTAGTATTGGAGGTTGTATAAAGACACGTCCTCTAGTCCAACCTTTATACCCTACCATAATGTTGTTTAAACAGTTACATAGTAACATAGTATTGGAGGTATATAAAGACATACGTCCATCTGTCCAACCTTTATACCCTACCCATAATGTTCTGTTAACAGTTACATAGTAAACATAGTATTGGAGGTTGTATAAAGACATACGTCCATCTAGTCCAACCTTATACCCTACCCATAATGTCTGTATAACAGTTACATAGTAACATAGTATTGGAGGTGTATAAGACAACACGTCCATCTAGTCCAACCTTAACCCTACCCTAAGTCTGTTATAACAGTACATAGTAACATAGTATTGGAGGTTGTATAAAAGACAACGTCCATTCAGTCCAAACCTTTATACCCTACCCATAATGTCTGTATAACAGTATCAGTAACATAGTATTGGAGGTTTATAAAGACACACGTCCATCTAGTTCCAACCGTTATACCCTACCCTAATGTCTGTATAAACAGTTACATAGTTACATAGTATTGGAGAGTGTAAAAGACATCCGTCCATACGTCCAACCTTTATACCCTACCCATAATGTCTGTATAAACATTACATAGTAACATAGTATTGGAGGTGTATAAGACACACGTCCATCTAGTCCAAACCTTTATACCTACCCATAATGTCCTGTATACAGTTACATAGTAAATAGTATTGGAGGTTATATAAGACATACGTCCATAAGTCCAACCTTATACCCTACCATAAAGTCGTATAACAGTTACATAGTAACTAGTATTGAGGTTGTATAAAGACAACGTCCATCTGTCCAACCTTTATACCTACCAATAATGTCTGTATAACAGTACATAGTAACATAGTATTGGAGGTTGTATAAAGACCATACGTCCAGTAGTCAACCTTTACCCTACATAAGGTTGTATAACAGTACATTAGTAACAGTATTGGAGGTTGTATAAAGCATACGTCCATCTAGTCCAACCTTATACCCTACCCATAATGTCTGTATAACAGTTACATAGTAACATGTAGTGGGGTTGTATAAAGACATAATCCATCTAGTCCAACCTTGATACCTACCATAATTTGTCTGTATAAAAGTTACATAGTAACATAGTATTGGAGGTTGTATAAAGAACTACGTCCATCTAGTCCAACCTTTATACCCTTACCCATAATGTCTGTATAAACAGTTACATAGTAACATAGTATTGGAGGTTGTATAAAGAATATAGTCCATAGCTCACAACATACCCTACCCATAATGTTGTTTATAACAGTTCATGTGAACATAGTAGGAGGTTGTATAAAGAATACGTCCATCTAGTCAACCTTTTTACCCGACCCATAATGTCTGTATAACAGTTACATAGTAACATAGTATTGGAGGTTTATAAAGACATAAGTCCATCTAGTCCAACTTTATACCCTACCCATAAGTGTCTGTATAACAGTTACATAGTAACATAGTATTGGAGGTTGTATAAGAAATACGTCCATCTAGTCCAAACCTTTATACCCTACCCCTAATGTCTGTATAACAGTACATAAGAAACATAGTATGGAGGGTGTATAAAGACATACGTCCAATAGTCCAACCTTTATACCACATAATGTATGTATAAACAGTTACATAGTAACATAGTATTGGAGGTTTGTATAAGAAATACGTCATCTAGTCCACCTTTAACCCTACCCACTGTATGAACAGTTAACATAGTAACATAGTATTGGAGGTTGTATAAAGACATATGTCCATTAGTCAACCTTTATACCCTACCCCTAATGTCTGTATAACAGTAGATAGAACATAGTATTGGAGGTTGTATAAAGAGATACGTCATCCTAGTCCAACCTTTATCCCTACCCGTAATGTCTGTATAACATGTTACATAGTAACACAGGTATTGGAGGTTGTATAAAGCATACAGTCCATTCTAGTCCAACCTTTTAACCCTACCATACTGTCTGTATAACAGTTACATAGTAACATAGTATATGGAGGTTGTATAAAAGACCTACGTCCATCTAGTCCACCTTAATACCTACCCTAATGTCTGCTAAACAGTTACATAGTAACATAGTATTGGAGGTTGTATAAGACATACGTCCATCTAGTCCAACCTTTAACCCTACCCATAATGTCTGTATAACAGTACATAGTAACATAGTATTGGAGGTTGTTATAAAGACATAGTCCATCTAGTCCAACCTTTATACCCACCCATAAAAGTCTGTATAACAGTTACATAGTAACAAGTATTGGAGGTTGTATAAAGACATACGTCCATCTAGTCAACCTTTATACCCTACCCATAATGGCTGTATAACAGTTACATAGTAACATAGTATTAGGTTGTATAAGCCTACGTCCTCTAGACAACCCTTGTATACCCCCTACCCATAATGTATGTATAACAGTTCATAAGTAACAGTAAAATGAGGTCCCAAACTAGCTTCGCCATTCCAACCTGTATCGCCGTACCATAAGTCCTGATAGCGAGAATAATATTGTCTCCAAGTTATTCCTCGAGGTTTATAAAAGACATACTGCTAGCCATCCTAGCCAGTGTAATGCACTTTGATACCCTACCATAGTCTGGATACATTACAAGTAACAGAGGAGGTATTTAGGTAATAAAGGATATACGTCCATTATGTCCTTTGTAACACCCATACTGTATAAATTACAGTAACAAGTTGGGGTGTTCAATGAAATACGTATAGCCACTTCTATACCACTAACCATTGTACTATACAGTTTTACAAGTCAAGTGGAGTCATGTCAAATGAATACCGTCCATCTAAGTCAACTGATTACGACTATGCTGCTCACAGTACAGTAACAAGATGATGTATAAGTAATACTCCTCTATCGAACCTACCACCATATGCCGAGTCATAGTAACAGTTTGAGTGATAAAAAAAGTCCACTAGTCAACTTATTACCTCGCTACATGTCTTCTACATTCCAATAGAGGAAAGTCAGTATGAGGTCGAATAGAAATACGTTCTGAGGAAGCTCCACTTTACGACCATAAGTTGTATACAACAAGTACTTAAGGTTTTTAGAAATACTGCTACGTTTACCTACTAAGTACAGTAATAGTGTGAGTGTATAGATATGCTCTACTTGACCAAAGCTATATCTCCTCTAGTACCATAGTATTTGAGGTAGAAATGGACGGGATCCAGTCCAATGCGTAGTACCTCCCCATGGTAATGGTGTCTGTAGACGTCTGTTCATAACTATGAGGTTGTACACACACTCAAGTCCCACTCAACCTACATAATTCGATCTACAGTCCAAATTAGGTTAGAAGTTCAGTCAATTACACCAATGTCACTTCAAACTGGTGTAAGCGTATCACAACCTTGACCAGGATAATGTCTGTGAGGGTAATTCACGTAACATCGTTTGGATTGTCTTGCTAGTCCATCGTCCATACTTAAGACACCCAGAATGTGTCAGTAAAGCGAGATTACACATATAACTCACAGTATGGGAAGGTTGATAAAGCCAATACGATCTAGTCAACTTTAAGTCCCTTCTCTTGTATTACTCAAGTAACAATAGTACTTAGTTGTAAAGACACCTCATCTACCACCTTTATCCCTCTATGTTGACATTAAATAAAACAAATGGATCCCAAATGCGCATATTGCAATAGGCTTACATGCGTAGGGAAATTTTTCTGATCTATTCCTCATAATCAATACTTACAGCAAGCTGCTGGAAGTGTTTCATCTGAAAAAGAGGGCATCAAAGAATAAGTTTGTTGTGACACACTCCCCTAAACAGTTGTGGAAGTCAGTGAAATGAGAAAATATCTCAAGACATGTTACAATGTTCAGAGCGGGAAAATGTTCAATCCCAGATGGACTGTTACCTACAGAGTAAAGCAGAATGACAGATAGAGTAGGTCAGACACTAGCATCGACTGACCAAGATACCATGCCAGCTTCGATTATGATAGGCAAGGTATACACTCCCTTTACGTAGATCCATGCTGTCCTATTCCAGGGTCTAAGCGTAGTCGAATGTGTTCGAGAGTAGACTTACAAGCAGTTTCGACCTTTCACATGACATGTTGGAGTTGGATTTAATTTTACCTGAGTGTATATGGAGATGTCATGAACATATCCGGAGACCCATGAACGGGTGTGACGTCTCCGTGGTGATTTCTCAAGGCATTCCACTGCATTCACACCAAGTGTGGACTCCAATGTGTAACTGCAACCGCGATGCTGACTAATTCATCCACAATTCCCATTAATGGTCCTGTTCATCAAATGGCTCCAAGATCAGGGTCTAGTGCCGTCAAAGCTGAGATACCACATAGCTACTATGGTAGTCTAAGGCCCATACATTATAACTAAGTCCACTTCTATGGACCATGTATGGCCTAGGTTAGAGAAGAAATAAACAATGATAAGAATTATGCTGATATATGACGGCTCACACGAGGTCAGGGACAGCGATTTAATGGATATGCATATGAAAATGTAAAAACTAATGCATGTTGATCCCTTTGTCTGGGTAATTCAAACTTAGATCGTGAAGATCTACTCGGACCAGATAAGAAGGTAATGTCTTGTTAGTGTGCTACAAGGGACACCCCAGACACGTAGACTGCCACAAGATTCCACTTGTGGCTAACGAAACGTCCATTAGTATGAGGATATAGCAGATTCCTGGTTGTGTTTCTCAAAGAGCCGTACCACACTACGCCGGGTGGCTGGCAGTTGGAGTTACAGTCTAACAATAATGGAGCGGTTCATGCTAAGACAATAGTGCATCACCAGTGTGTTTGTCGCATTCCTTCCAGGGTTTATCCAACATAAGTTTGATTTCTCATGTTTCTGATACCATGTTAAATTTTGTATAAGTCTATTCAGCCACATAGTATGAAATCGCCATGACGAGTACATTCCTCGGTTCCGGTTACTATAATTTGCGAGTAAGTTATGTCACTATGCCTCCATATTTCTGCTTCCCCCACTTCTCTATTGACTAAATCACAATTCCATACTATACTGAGTCCCTTTCAGACCTAATGTACCACTCCACTGGTCTTACGTAACTCATCACGTACTAATACCATGAACCGCCCTATACCTGTTGTATAATAATACATACACCATCCTATCAGGTCGTCGTACAAATACAACATAATAGAAGCTGAATAACTAGTAACCATGTTCCCATATAGTCCTGCCTACTGTCCTTAATAAGAATATCACCTTATCGCGTGACATCCCCATAATCTACGAATTCCACAATCTAATGATGATTCCCCATACAGCACTGTAGTTCCTACTAATACTTACTGATCATGTTCCTGCTTCTCATAAACGGACATCACCCAACAATACGTCCGTCACCACTATCGTTCAAAACCAGTAGAATCTATATACTGGGGTACCTAATGATCCAGTCCTTCAGGCTCTCTGACATCCATAGAATCACTAATATATTCTGGATTAAGGTAAAATACTACCATTTCCCCAGATATTCAGTCCATCACTTATTACTGCAGTCCGATTAATTTAAAATTAATCGATTAACTGCCATATACTAATCCCCATATCAGTCCCTCCTACTTCCTTAACTCATAACTATACTATACCTAATCCCCCATACAGTCCCCTCCTATTCGCTTAAACTATAACGATACTATACCTCATCCCCATATCAGTCCCTCCACTTCCTAACTAATAACTATACTATCTCAATCCCCATACCAGTCCCTCCTCTTCTTAAACTAATAACTATACTTAACCTAATCCCCAATCAGTCCCTCCTACTGTCCTTAACTAATACGTATACTATCCTAATCCCAATCAGTCCCTCATACTTCCTAATAATATCTATACTATACCTAATCCCCAATCAGTCCTCCTACTTCCTTAAACTAATCGATATCTATACCTAATCCCAACACTATCATTCCTCCTACTGTACACTAATAACTATGCCTATAACCTAATCCCCATATCAGTCCTCCTATTCTTTAACTATACTAGACCATAACCTCAATCCCCTACCGTCCCTCCTATCACTTCTAACTAATACTATACATACCTAATCCCCATATCAGTCCCTCACTACTTCCCTATACTAATATCTGACATAGGACCCTAATCCCCAGATCATCCCTCCTATCGTCCTTAACTAATACTCTATCTAATACCTAATCCACCATACCAGTCCCTCTCTTCCTAATCAATATCTAGTACTATTACCTAATCCCATATCCGTCCCTCCACTGCGTTTAACTAACTATTGATATACTCATCACCCCTATTCATTCATCTTCGAACCTAATCATCATCCTCTACTCCTAACTATAACATACTTACTAATCAGTAGTCATCAACTCAAAATATACTAGTACCTAATCCCATATCAGTCACCTCCTACTCTCTAACTACTAACTATACTATAACCTAATCCCCATATCAGTCCCTCCACTTTCCTTAACTAATAACTATACTATACCAATCCCCATATCAGATCCCTCCTACTTCCGTATAACTATACTATATATACCTATCCCATATCAGGTCCCTCCTACTTCCTTACTTAACTAATATCTATCAATATCAGTCCTCTACTCGTTAAACTTACTATGCCCTACCCATCCCCATATCCGATCCCTCCTCACTTCTTTACTAATAACTATACCATACTAATCCCATATCAGTCCCTCCTAACTTCCTTACTAATAACTATACTATACCTATCCCCATATCAGTCCCTCCACTTCCTTAACTAATACTATACTATACCTAATCCCCATATCAGCCCCTCCTATTCCTTAACTAATAACTATACTAACCTAATCCCCCATATCAGTCCATAACTACTTCACTTAACAACTATCTATACTATACTAATACCCATAATCAGTCCTCCTACTTCCTTAACTAAATAATCTATACTATACACCTAAGCCCCATATCAGTCCCTACTACTTCCTTATAATAAACTATACTATACCCTAAATCCCCATTATCAGTCCTCCTACTCCTAACTATACATCTATATACACAATCAGTACTAACTATACTACTAGAACCTAATCCCCATATCAGTCCCTCCACTTCTTAATAAATACTATACTATACCTAATCCCCATACAGTCCCTCCTACTCTCCGTTAACTAATAAACTATACTATACACTAACCCCAATCATCCCCACTTCTTAACTAACTAACTATCCTACAATCTATTAAATCCCCATATCAGTCCCTCCTGACTTCTTAACCATACTCACAACTATACTACACATGCTACCAATCCCCATATCAGGTCCTCCACTCTCTTAAAAGCTAACATAACCAGACCTAATCCCCAGATCAGTCCCTCCTACTTCCTTAACATAATATAACGATACCTAAACTAAAATCCCCATCCATCAGTCCCGTCCTACTTCCTTATATACTAATAATACTATTACCTAATATCCCCATATCATCCCTCCTACTTCCTTAACTAAAGACTATAGTATACCTAATCCCGCTACCAGTCCATCCTACTTCTTAACTAATACTAGACTATACCTAATCCCCCTATATCAGTCTCTCATCTCAACTTACCAATAACATCATCTCTCTAACCTAAAATAAATCTATACTATACCTATCTCCCATATCAGTCCTCCTACTTCCTTACTAATGATTTACTAATAATTCCGATCAACTCCTTAATTCGCAAAATCCCATACCTCACAATCAGCCTCCACTTCCTTAACTAATATATACTATAACCTAATCCCCAACTCAGTCCCTCCTACTTCCTTAACTAATACTATACTATACCTAATCCCATATCATCCTCCTAACTTCAACTTTTCTTATATCCCATCGCCTACATTTAACTAATATCTTATATACCTAATCCCATATCAGTCCCTCTCACTTCTTTAAACTAATAACTATCCGTAATCCATAGTCAGTCTCTGTTGAAAGGGATGTAACTATATACTATTACTATACCTAATACCCATATCAGTCCCTCCTTACTTCCTTAACTAATATACTTACTATACTAATCCCCAGATCAGTACCTCCTACTTCCTAACCTAATACAAATATACTCATACCTAATCCCAATAATCAGGTCCCTCCTACTTATTTAAACTAAGAACTATGCCCTACATAATTCCACATATCAGTCCTCCTACTTCTTTAACTAATAAATATACATAACTAATCCCATATCAGTCCCTCCTACTTCCTTAAATAATACCCTTAATACGATACCTAAGTCCCCATAGCAGTCCCTTCTAACTTCACTGTAACTATTAACTATACGGATACCGAAATCCCATATCGTCCACTACCCTCAATACTTCTTTATAATAACTATGCCTCACTAATCCCATATCATCCTCCTACTTCTTTAACTAATAACTATACCATACTAATTCCCCATTCAGTTCCCTCCTACTTCCGTAACTGAAGAACTATACTATCCCTAATCCCCTATCTAGTTCCCTCCGACTTCTTAAAGAATAACTATACTATACCCATCCCCCATATCAGGTCCCTCACTCCTTAACTAAAACCTATGCATACCTAATCCCCAAGATCAGTCCCTCCTACTTCTTAAACTAATAACATACTATACCTAATCCACCATAATCAGTCCCTCCTACTTCTTAAACTAAGAACCTTAACTATAAATAATCCCCATATCTCCCTCCTATTCTTAACTAATAACTTATACTATACTATCCCCATATCAGTTCCCCTCTATTCCTTAACTAAGAACTATAATATCCTAATCCAATATCAGTCCCTCCTACTCTAAACTAAAACTATACTATACTAATCACCATATCAGTCCCTCCTTCCTACTTCCTTAACTAATTAACTATACTAGAACTAATCCCCAGATCAGTCCTCCTACCTTGCCTTAACTAATAACTTACTAGTATTAATCCCCATATCAGTCCCTCCTTACTGGCTTAACCATAAATATACATAACTAAGCCCCATATCAGTACCTCATACTTCGTAAACCAATAACTAATACTATACCTAATCCCCATATCCAGTTCCTCCTACTTCTTTAAACAATAACTATACTAGACAAATCCCCATATCAGTTATGTAGACTGTAACGTAGAATAGACTGTAGGTAGATGTAACTGTAGTAGAATAGACTGTAGGTAATGTAGACTGTACGTAGATAGACTGTAGTGATGTAGACGTACGTAGAGATAGACGTAGGTATGTAGACTGTACGTAAATAGACTAGGAATTTAGACTGCATGTAAATATAGACTGTAGGTAATGTAACTGTACTGAATAGACTGTAGGTAAGTAGACTGCTTGATCACTAGAATAGACTGTAGGTAATGTAGACTGTACGTAGAATAGACTGTAGGTAATGTAGTACTGTACGTAGAATAGACTGTAGGGAGAAACAACATAGGTAGAAAAGACTATGGAATGGACGGTAGGTAGAGTAGATAATAGGTAGAATAGACTGTAGATAAATAAACTAGGTAGAATAGACTGTAGATAGAATAGACTGTAGGTAGAGTAGACTGTAGGAAGAATGGACTGTAGGTAGAATAGACTGTAGGAAAAATAGACTGTAGGTAGAATAGAATGTAGGTGGAATAGACTGTAGGTAGAATAGACTGTAGGTAGATAGACTGTAGAAGAATAGACTGTAGGAAGAATAGACTGTATTTAGAATAGACTGTAGGTAGATAGACTGTAGGTAAATAGACTGTAGGAAGAATAGACTGTAGTTAGAAACAGGCTGTAGGTAGAATTGATTGTAGGTAGTATAGACTGTAGGTAGTATAGACTGTACGTAGCAAGAATATACTTAGCAACGAATAGACTGTAGGTAGAATAGACTGTAGATAGAATAGACTGTAGAAGAATAGACGGTTGGTAAAATAGACAATAGGAAGAACAGACTGTAGGAGAATAAACTGTAGCTAAATAGACTGTAGATAGAATAGACTGTAGATAGAATAGACTGTAGGTAGAATAGACTGTAGGTTGAATAGACTATAGGTAGAATAGACTAGGTAGTATAGACTGTAGGGAGAATAGACTGTAGGTAGAAAATAATGTAATTAGAATAGACTGTAGGTGAATAGACTATAGGTAGAATAGACTATAGGTAGAATAGCTAGGGAGTATAGACTGTAGGTAGAATAGAATGTAGGTAGAATAGACTGTATATATGTAGAATAGGCTGTAGGTGGAATGAAACTGTAGGTAGAATACAACATAGGTAAAAAGAATAGGTGGAATGGACTGTAGGTAGTAGTAATAATAGGTAGAATAGACTGTAGGTAGAATAAACTAGGTAGAATAGAAAGTAGGTAGAATAGACTGTAGGAAGAATGGACTGTAGGTAGAATAGACTAGGAGAATAGGCTGAAGTTAGAATAGACTGTAGGTAGAATAGACTGTATAAAATAGACTGTAGTTAGAACAGGCTGTAGGTAGAATTGATTGTAGGTAGTATAGACTAGGTAGTATAGACTGTACTGTAGCAAGAATATACTGTAGATGCAAGAATAGACTGTAGGTAGAATAGACTGTAGATAATAGACTGTAGGAAGAATAGACGGTTGGTAAAATAGACAATAGGAAGAACAGACTGTAGGTAGAATAACTGATGAGATAAAATAGACTGTAGATAGAATAGACTGTAGATAGAATAGACTGTAGGTAGAATAGACTGTAGGTTGAATAGACTATAGGTAGAATAGACTAGGTAGTATAGACTGTAGGGAGTATAGACTGTAGGTAGAAAATAATGTAATTAGAATAGACTGTAGGTTGAATAGATAGCTTAGGTAGAATAGACTATAGGTAGAATGACTAGGGAATATAGACTGTAGGTTAGAATAGAATGTAGGTAGAATAGACTGTATATATGTAGAATAGGCTGTAGGTGGAATAGACTGTAGGTAGAATATCAACATAGGTAGAAAAGAATAGGTGAATGGACTGCAGTAGAGTAGATAATAGGTTAGAATAGACTGTAGGTAGAATAAACTAGGTAGAATAGACTGTAGTAGAATAGACTGTAGGAAGAATGGACTGTAGGTAGAATATACTAGGAAGAATAGGCTGAAGTTAGAATAGACTGTAGGTAGAATAGACTGTAGGTAGAATAGACTGTAGGTAGAATAGACTGTAGTTAGAACAGGCTGTAGGTAGAATTGACTGTAGGTAGTATAGACTGTATTGTAGCAGAATTACTTAGCAAGAATAGATGGTAGGTAGAATATACTGTAGAAGAATAGACTGTAGTAGAATAGACTGTAGGTAGAATAGACTGTAGGAAGAATAGACGGTTGGTAAAATAGACACATAGGAAGAATAGACTTTAGGTAGAATAAACTGTAGCTAAAATAGACTGTAGATAGAATAAACTGTAAATAAAACAGACTGTAGATAGAATAGACTGTAGATAGAATAGACTGTAGGTAGAATAGACTATAGGTAGAATAGACTATAGGTAGAATAGACTGTAGGTAGTATAGAGTGTAGGTAGTATAGACTGTAGGTAGAATAGACTGTAGGTAGTATAAACTGTAGGGAGTATAGACTATAGGTAGAATAGAATGTAGGTAGAATAGACTGTAGGTTGAATAGACTATAGGTAGAATAGACTAGGGAGTATAGACTGTAGGTTGAATAGACTGTAGGTAGAATAGACTGTAGGTAGAATAGACTGTAGGTAGAATAGACTGTAGGGAGTATAGACTGTATGTGGAATAGACTGTAGGTTGAATAGACTATAGGTAGAATAGACAAGGTAGTATATAGACTGAAGGTAGTATAGACTGTAGGTAGACTAGACTGTAGGTAGTATCGACTGTAGGTTGAATAGACTGTAGATAGTATGACTGTAGTAGAATAGAATGTAGGTGGAATAGATTGTAGGTTGAATAGACTATAGGTAGAATAGACTAGGTAGTATAGACTGTAGGTAGTATAGACTCTAGGTAGAATAGACATAGGTAGAAGAGACAAGTATTATAGATTGTAGGTAGTATAGCTGTAGGTAGACTAGACTGTAGTAGTATAGACTGTAGGTAGAATAGAATGTAGTAAATAGACTGTAGGTTTGAATAGACTATAGGTAGAATAGACTAGGGAGTATAGACTGTAGGTTGAATAGACTGTAGGTAGAATAGACTGTAGGTAGAATAGAATGTAGGTGGAATAGATTGTAGATTGAATAGACTATAGGTAGAATAGACTAGGTAGTATAGACTGTAGGTAGTATAGACTCTAGTAGAAT
This sequence comes from Hymenochirus boettgeri, assembly GCA_019447015.1. Lineage (NCBI taxonomy): Eukaryota > Metazoa > Chordata > Amphibia > Anura > Pipidae > Hymenochirus > Hymenochirus boettgeri. The sequence goes on from CM033470.1 coordinate 5,323,991, forward strand.
GGACTATAGGTAGAATAGACAAGGTAGTATAGACTGTAGGTAGTATAGACTGTAGGTAGACTAGACTGTAGGTAGTATAGACTGTAGGTAAAATAGACTGTAGGTAGTATAGACTGTAGGTAGAATAGACTGTATGGTAGTATAGACTGTATGTAGAATAGAGCTGTAGGTTGAATAGACTATAGTAGAATAGACTAGGTAGTATAGACTGTAGGTAGACTAGATTGTAGGTAGTGTAAACTGTAGGGAGTATAGACTGTAGGTAGAATAGACTGTAGGTAGTATAGACTGTAGGTAGTATAGACTGTGGTAGAATAGACTGTAGGTAGTATAAACTGTAGGAGTATAGACTGTAGGTAGAATAGAATGTAGGTAGAATAGACTGTAGGTTGAATAGACTATAGTTGAATAGACTAGGTAGTATAGATGTAGGTGATAGTACTAGTAGTAGTGAATAGACTGTAGGTAGAATAGACTGTAGATAAAATAGAATGTAGGTAAATAGACTGTAGGTGTTAAACTGTGGGTAGTATGACTGTAGGTAGAATAAATGTAGGTAAATAGACGGTAGGTAGTATAACTGTAGGGAGTAGACTGTAGGTTAGAATAGACTGTAGGTAGTATAAACTGTAGAGAGTATAATGTAGTGTAATGAGACTGTAGTAGATAGACGTAGTTGAATAGACTAAGGTAGAATAGACTGTAGGTAAATAGACTGTGGTTGAATGACTATAGGTAGAATAGAGACTGTAGGTAGTTATAGACTGTAGGTAGAATAGACTGTAGGTAGAATAGACTGTAGGTATGATAGACATAGTAGTATAACTGTAGGTAGAATAGACTGTAGGTTGAATAGACTATAGGTAGAATAGACTGTAGGTAGTATAGACTGTAGGTAGTATAAACTGTAGGGAGTATAGACTGTAGGTAGAATAGACTGTAGGTAGAATAGACTGTAGGTTGAATAGACTATAGGTAGTATAGACTGTAGGTAGAATAGACTGTAGGTTGAATAGACTATAGGTAGAATAGACTTAGTAGTAAGCCTGTAAGGTAAGTTATACTGGTAGGTGAATGACTTTTTTGGGGTATATTTGTAGTATGTATAGAACTGTATGGGCTTAAGATCTGTTGTAGTATAACTGTAGGTAAGAATAGACTGTTAGGTAGTATAGACTGTAGGGAGGGTTTTAGTTATGATGACTGTGTCGGGTAGAATATGCTGTATGGATTTATTATTTAGGATTTTAGGTATTGATAGGGACTGTATGTGTGTAGTTGAGGAGACTGTAGTAGAATAGCTAGTAGATAGGCTAAACGTATTAGTAAGACTGTATGGTCGAATAGACTGTAGGTAGTACTAACACTGTATTTATTGTTGAGGGGTCTGTGTGTGGTGTGTGTCTGTCATATGGTTTTGCCTTGAGTGTAGTGCTATGTAGGATGTATGTAGGTGTGAGATTTGACTTGTTAGGAATATTGTCAATGTGGTTTTTAGTTTTCACTCTATCTTTTGTCCCTCTTTCTATTTTTGTGATCTTTTCTCTACTTCCCATAGTTTTACTATGACACCACTCGTTGTACTTGTAGAAATGCAGATCTGTTAGGTGTGTGGATTGTATAGACGTAATAGTAATGCGACTTTAGGTTAGATAATAAGGTAGATAGTAAAATCTGTTAGGTAGAAAGAGCTGGTAGGTATCAACTAGACTTGCATGATAGCCTATGACTGTAGGTCAGAATAGTCCGACTGTAGGTCGTATATGAGACGTTGGGGGTGAGGTAGTATATGAGCTCGTTATGTTGTGAAAAATGGTCACGTTCCCCTACCTTGTGTCATTCTGGTTGTGACTTCGTAATGCAATCTCCCACCAACGATGTTCATTAGTCTCTGGGTCTTAGATTTTGTCGACCGTTCTCGACACTATCGTCTTATAATGTACCTCAGCTGCCGTTTTCAGAATATTATCCAAGACTTCGGTTACGGGAGGTAGAATATACGGTTGGTACAGAGAAGCGGGGTAAGGGAGGTGTATTTGTTGGTGTTTGTATCTGTTGTGACGGAACAAAACAGTGCTGTTTATGGAGTGGGGGTACATGTTTGTGATCTCTTATCGTTTTTTCGGTAGGTGATGGTTGTTGGGGCGATGCGTGTGGGTTAGTATTATGGTTTGCGAACTGAAGAGAATGCGTGGTGAGTTTTGGTGTGTTTTGCTTTCATAGTGGAGGGGGGTGGCGGGGGGGGTTGTTGGGGGGGGGGGGTGGGGGTTTTTTGGTTGGTGTGTTTGTTCCAGAGGAGCCCGATCCCGCCCTCCCTTAGACCCTCCTTGTGGTTAGAAGTTAGATCACACAGGAAAGGAGTTAGATTTGGTGTGTTTGTTTTGTTTTGTTTTTTGGTTGACATTGTGATTTTCGCTTTTTTGTTTTTGGGGGTTGGTTGTGTGTTGTTTGGGTCGCGGTTTGTCCCTTGTTTTTATGGTTGCCGCGTGGTTCTGATGTTGTTAGGTTTTTACATAATGGTGAATGTGTCTGTGGGTGGGGACTAAGGTGTTATGGGGGGGGTGGGTCTTCCTCTTGGTTGCTCGATCTCCAGCAAGGGATGGCATGGATGGTGGTTGCGTGGTGGGGGGGCTGATTGGGCTGTGTACTGTAGGTAGAATAAACTGTAGCTAAAATAGACTGTAGATAGAATAAACTGTAAATAAAACAGACTGTAGATAGAATAGACTGTAGATAGAATAGACTGTAGGTAGAATAGACTATAGGTAGAATAGACTATAGGTAGAATAGACTGTAGGTAGTATAGAGTGTAGGTAGTATAGACTGTAGGTAGAATAGACTGTAGGTAGTATAAACTGTAGGGAGTATAGACTATAGGTAGAATAGAATGTAGGTAGAATAGACTGTAGGTTGAATAGACTATAGGTAGAATAGACTAGGGAGTATAGACTGTAGGTTGAATAGACTGTAGGTAGAATAGACTGTAGGTAGAATAGACTGTAGGTAGAATAGACTGTAGGGAGTATAGACTGTATGTGGAATAGACTGTAGGTTGAATAGACTATAGGTAGAATAGACAAGGTAGTATAGACTGAAGGTAGTATAGACTGTAGGTAGACTAGACTGTAGGTAGTATAGACTGTAGGTTGAATAGACTGTAGATAGTATAGACTGTAGGTAGAATAGAATGTAGGTGGAATAGATTGTAGGTTGAATAGACTATAGGTAGAATAGACTAGGTAGTATAGACTGTAGGTAGTATAGACTCTAGGTAGAATAGACTATAGGTAGAATAGACAAGGTATTATAGATTGTAGGTAGTATAGACTGTAGGTAGACTAGACTGTAGGTAGTATAGACTGTAGGTAGAATAGAATGTAGGTAGGAATAGACTGTAGGTTGAATAGACTATAGGTAGAATAGACTAGGGAGTATAGACTGTAGGTTGAATAGACTGTAGGTAGAATAGACTGTAGGTAGAATAGAATGTAGGTGGAATAGATTGTAGATTGAATAGACTATAGGTAGAATAGATAAGGTAGTATTAGACTGGTGGTAGTACTAGATTAGGTAGAATGGACTATAGGTAGAATAGACAAGGTGGTAGTATAGACTGTAGGTAGTATAGACTGTAGGTAGACTAGACTGTAGGTAGTATAGACTGTAGGTAAAATAGACTGTAGGTAGTATAGACTGTAGGTAGAATAGACTGTAGGTAGTAAGACTGTATGTAGAATAGACTGTAGGGTGAATAGACTATAGGTAGAATAGACTAGGTAGTATAGACTGTAGGTAGACTAGATTGTAGGTAGTGTAAACTGTAGGGAGTATAGACTGTAGGTAGAATAGACTGTAGTAGTAATAGACTGTAGGTAGTATAGGACTGTGGGGTAGAATAGACTGTAGGTAGTATAGTATAAACTGTAGGGAGTATAGACTGTAGTGTGTAGAAGTAGAGTAGATGTAGGTAGATAGATGTAGGTTGAATAGACTATAGGTTGAAGAATATGACTAGGTAGTATAGATGTAGAGGTTGGTATAGACTGTAGGTAGAATAGAAGAGACTGGAGGTAGAATAGGACTGTGTGATAAATAGAAAGGTAGGTAGAATAGACGTAGGTAGTATAAACTGTAGGGAGTTATAGACTGTAGGTAGCATAGAATGTAGGTAGAATAGACTAGGTAGTATAAACTGTAGGGATAGACTGTAGGTAGATATTAGATAGACTGTATTGGTAGTACTAACGTGTAGAGAGTATAGACTGTAGGTAGAATAGACTGTAGGTAGAATAGACTGTGTAGGTTGAATAGGACTATAGGTAGTATGATATGTAGGTAGAATAGGACTGTAGGTTGAATAGACTATAGGTAGAATAGAAACTGTAGGTAGTATAGACGGTAGGTAGATAGACTGTAGGTAGAATAGATGTAGGTTGAATAGACTATAGGTAGTATAGACTGTAGGTAGAATAGACTGTAGGTTATGAAATAGAGTCTAGGTAGTAATAGACGTAGGTAGTGTATAGACTGTAGGTAGTATAAACTGTAGGTGGGGTATAGGACTGTAGGTAGTAATAGGTAGCTGTAGGTAGATAGAATGTAGTGTATAGACTTAGGTAGTATAGACTGTAGTAGATATAGACGTGTAGGATGTAATAGACTTATAGGTGATTTAGAATAGAATGTAGGTAGTATAGACTGTAGGTAGTATAGAAGTGTAGGAAGAATAGATGTAGGGTAGTATAAAACGTAGGGAGTATAGACTGTAGGTAGTATAGACTGTAGGATAGAATCGACTGAGGTAGTATAGACTGTAGGTAGTATAGACTGTAGGTAGAATGACTGTAGATAGTATAAACTGTAGGTAGTATAGACTGTAGGTAGTATAGACTGTAGGTAGAATAGACTGTAGATAGTATAAACTGTAGGTAGAATAGACTGTAGGTAGAATAGACTGTAGGTAGAATAGACTGTAGGTAGAATAGACTGTAGGTAGTATAGACTGTAGGTAGTATAGACTGTAGGTAGAATAGACTGTAGGTAGAATAGACTGTAGGTAGTATAGACTGTAGGTAGAATAGACTGTAGTTAGAATAGACTGTAGGTAGAATAGACTGTAGGTACAATATCCCTCCTTGTTAGATCACACAGGGATCCGTTTTCCTATTTTTAATTTCCGTGGAGGGTCTCCCAAGCAGACAGCATCTGAGACGATTATAAGGGGTAATCAGCAGGGTGTGTACAAGTTGTACAATTGAAAGCTCCAACCTTGAACATAAATCCTATTTGATGAGAAGGGAGAAGCCTGAAATCCCAGTTACAGCCATTCAACACTTTAGCCCCCGATCAATAGATCACATTGTGTTAACGCTCTAGTATTTCCAATATTGATTCATGGGCAAGGTGACGGTTGTCTATCGATAATCACTTTGATGGCTTTATCTTCGTTTTACTTTCTCATCTCTGGGAATTACAGAAGCCAAAGTGTAAAACATATGGTTACTATTGGCTCATGAACTCATGTTCATCGCCCCAGTACAGGGAACAGTACAGCCGAACTCCCCTACTGATTGAAAATCTAGTACATGCGAGTATGAAATTACCTGTGTGAGGGGTGGGACTACTTTTCAATATATGAGGGGCCACCAGACTTCTTCTCTTCTACATCTTCTACTAACAAGGGACGGTAAGAAGTGTAGTGCAAGAGTCAGCAGGCCATTTAAACATTGAAAGGTATAATACTGTATTTTATTTCCTGAATAATAGCTCGATAACTGGTGATAAATACAATTTATCACTTTCCCTTCTTACTCTACACCCATGTGAAACTCTGTCATTTGTTTTAACCCCGCCTCCTGCCTGAGTCAAAGGCTCACACATGATCTGTGTGATTTGCCCCTAGAGAGGAGATGTCCAATTAAGAGTGAATGAGAGCAAATATAACTGCAGGAATTGCTGTAGTGAAAGTTTTTACACTTCACAGAAGAATATTTTATTGGCAGAAATCACTTACAAAGAAGTCTCTACATTACTCAATAGATTTGAGCTACAGGCCAGGAAAATGATGTTTTTAGTGTAAATGTCTCCTTTAAATCTGTCAGTGATGTCACATATACCAGTGATGTCACATATACCATTAATCCTCTTGTGCACTGATATATAATCTTTATTGCTTTCCCATGCAATGACTAAAGTGTGCCGAGTGCTAGTTGTAAAATTGGGTAATGACTTCTCACATTGCATCACAAAGTAGACATGACCACACCATATGATGTCAGAGTCTACTGACACAGTGAAGAAAAAAAAAATAATGGATATACCCAATGACATCACACAAAAAAAGAGTGCACACATCCAATGACATCATAATGATGTTGGAGCTCTGGGGGCATGATTATATGATAATTATTACAGGAAGATTTTGTAAATTGAAACTTTTGAGTCCAGAAACTTTGTCCGTGGTTGTCTGGTTTCTTTGTTCAGTGTTCATTCTGCACTGGGGTGTCTGAGGACAAATGACACACAGCTTACCTGTGTCAGCAACCTAGAAGTGTCACCTTCCATTCAGGGCATCAATGACCAGGACAAGGGGCGATAAGTGCACTAAACACAGCCTGACAGGCTCATCTACATCCTATATTCAGTTGGAGAGCTATTAAGAAGGGTTAAAATCTAGAGTGTGACATGTGTGACATTAATGCTGATAAAATAGAAAGCTGAAGTTGAAGTGCTGAGCTTGGAAGTTGTGAATCTGACATAATTATAACATTCCGTGTGAGGGGGAAGGAGTAAGTGAGGGACTGCAATCTGGGATTAATTGGAAATATGGACCAAGGAACATCTGATCTTTTAAATGCCAGAGGGCAATGAAGTTTAAGCCACTTACGTCTCCTTGATTAAAGTCAGAATAAACCAGCAAACCTAGCGATTTTCGCCCCCGTTAGTAGGTTCTGAGTTATTTTTAAGCCTTTTTAAATATCTCTCTAAGCCTCATTAACAAATGTTGCTAAAGATCATTCTGTCTTCGTTTTAGTTTCCTATCCGCACAGAATATTTTGTATCAGTTTGAAATTCCTCTGTAGGAAAGAAAGTCTAGTGATGAGACTGGGTGAGGGGGAACCTCGGATTTCGGAAATGCGCGGAACCAGCGGAACTTTCTTCAACTAACTTCACAGGGCGGAACCTCGGAATTTGTTGAGAAAAGGCAAAAATCCTTTGTTAAAAATTGGTGTTGAAATTCAAAGGTGAAAATGTAAAAACATTTTTTTCAGTTGAGTTTAAAGGGGACTTTTGGTTCTGAGCAATTCCGACTCATTCTGCGCAACCAGAATTCCTTAGCCAATCACAGGTAGCCAATCTGCTTGTCTTCCGTGCACACAAAAGGCAGAACGCAGCGAGGGAACAATGGCTACTAGTATATTTGGGGAGGTCTTTGAAAGCTAGTTAGTTTGGGGGAGGACATAACCTTTAAAGGGGAACTACAGATAAAAAGTTCCCTTTTACTTTGATGAACTGGTGCAGTTCATGTGTGTTCGGATTAAGACTACGTTCACACTAGGATTTTCTTTGCAATATTCTCGTGCATGGATGGTGCAGTTTTATGCAGTGGTAACACACACACAGCACATTTTTGTATCGCACCCCATCGCAACACAAGTATGAAAGCATTTCCATTTGTAGATTTATTTATTTTTTTTGCAATAAGCCCTTCTTCCCATTGGATAGATCCCAGACTGAGGTGGGGGCGGACTTATGATAATACATTTGTCCCTTAAATATTTAAGTTATGATTCTCGAGACCCAACTAAATAGTTCATCCCCTACTGGAAAATTACAATATTTCAATCAGTCTTGTCAATGTTTACTGCTGTTTATTAATATTTGTTTTTATATGATCCAGCACATCTTTAATTACATTTTTTACGGTTTATGGAAAAACTTATTTTGGTCTAGAATGTCTTATTAAAGGGGAGATGTGACAACCCTCACCTAGAAATGAGTAAGATTAGGAGATATGATGATACCATTGATATCACATAGTAATCACCAATCAGCCCATAAACCTCAATTAATATTAGTCCTAATATAAAATCAATATGTTTAAATATAGACAAGGAAGAAAAGGAAGATTAGGAAAGCTAAAACTCAAGAAGTAAAAAGTCATAAATAAATAAACAAACAAATATCGTTCTACAGTCATTTCTACTAGGGGCATATTCCTATAGGATGGTCCATCCCCCTTCAGAAGGAAGCAGAGTGTGAAGGGTAGGGCATGTGTACAAAATATGAGTTTTCTACATCCTCTTTGCTGCCAGGGGTGAGGACCCACTCACTAGTTACGGAACGGGAAAGAGAATGGGGGGGGGGATAATTTAAAGCTCTTGTTCTCTACTGCGTTAACATTAAACTGTTATACAGACATTATGGATAGAGTATAAAGGTTGGACTAGATGGACGTATGTCTTTATTCAACCTCCAATACTATGTTACTATGTAACTGTTATACAGACATTATGGGTAGGGTATAAAGGTTGGACTAGATGGACGTATGTCTTTATACAACCTTCAATACTATGTTACTATGTAACTGTTATACAGATATTATGGGTAGGGTATAAAGGTTGGACTAGATGGACGTATGTCTTTATACAACCTCCAATACTATGTTACTATGTAACTGTTATACAGACATTATGGGTAGGGTATAAAGGTAGGCTTGTGAAGGTTCTCATTCATCCAGGTCATGGTATATCTGTTGTATTCAATTAGATCAACTGGACTTGAAATGTAGTTCTTGAAGACGTTTCACTAGTCATCCGACTGGATCTCTCAATTCAGAATGACTTGTACAAGAATCTGTGGCAATTATGTACCCTGGAAAAACCCAATTAGCATATCACAGCCAGGTGTTAAGGGTGTGATTGGATAGTGGCTAAGAGGTGTTATAGGAACGCCCAGAGTAAGGTGTTAAAACAGCATTGTACATGGCAGACAGTTGGTGTCGAACCCCCCCCACCTCTATTTAGGCTTGGTTTCTTTATTTTCACATAAATGGCCTCCTTAACACCTCTCTTGAACCAGTCACGTTCCTTCGCCAATATGTTTACATTACAATCTTCAAAGGTATGTCCTTTATCCTTAAGATGCAGGTACATGGCTGAGTCCTGACCCGAGGAATTGGCTCTTCTGTGCTGGGCCATACGTTGATGCAGTTGCTGTTTGGTCTCCCCCACATACAAATCAGAGCATTCTTCACTGCACTGCATTGCATATATGATGTCGCTTTTCTTGTGTTTTGGTATTGGGTCTTTCGGATGTACCAATTGCTGCCTCAGTGTGTTGTTCGGTTTAAAGCAGACAGGGATACGATGTTTTTTGAAAATTCTTCTTAATTTCTCGGACACCCCTGCTACATATGGAATGACCATGTTCTTCCTCCTGTCTTGCTTTTCCCCTTCACTGTTGGTATTGGTGTTCTTTTCTTTCCTTCTACTTCTTTTGACAAAGGCCCAGTCTGGATATCCACAAGTTTTAAGGCTCCTCTGAGATGTTTCATTTCTTGCCTTTGCCTCTGTGCTATGGGGGATGTTTCTGGCTCTGTGTTGCAGGGTTTCTATGACCCAGCTTGTGATCTAAAGGGTGGGGGAGTCAAACATAAATACTGATTGTGTGTGTTGGTTTCTGTAAACCTCTACTTTAAATAGAGGTGGGGGGGGCGGGGGGGGGGGGGGGGGGGGGGTTCGACACCAACGGCTGCATGTTACAATGCTGTTTAAACCCTTACTCTGGGCGTTCCTATACACCTCTAGCCACTATCCAATCACACCCTTAACACCTGGCTGTGATATGCAATTGGGATTTTCTCAGGGTACATAATTGCCACAGATCTTGTACAAGTCATTCTGATTGAGAAAGTCAGCTGGATGACTAGCGAACGTCTTCAAGAACTACATTTCAAGTCCAAGTTGAGTACTAATGTGAATACAACAGAGATGGATAAAGGTAGGACTAGATGGACGTATGTCTTTATATAACCTCCAATACTATGTTACTATGTAACGTTATACAGACATTATGGGTAGGGATATAAGGTGAGATAGATGGATGTAGTCTTTATACACCTCCCATACTATGTTACTATGTAACTGTTAACAGACATTATGGGTAGGGTATATAAGGTTGGACTAGATGGATATGTATTATTAAAACCTCCAATACTATGTTACATGTAAGTTATACACGACATATGGGTAGGGTATAAAGTTGGACTAGAGGACGTATGTCTTTTACACACCTCCAATACTATGTTACTATGTAACTGTTATACAAAACATTATGGTAGGGTATAAAGGGTGTGAATGGAAGATGGAGGTATGTCTTTATACAACCTCCAATAATATGTTACTATGTAACTGTTATACAGACATTAGGGTAGGGTATAAAGGTTGGACTAGATGGACGTATTGTCTTTATACAACCTCCATACTAGTTACTAGAATCTTTATACAGACATTATGGGTAGGGTATAAAGGTTGGACTGAGTGGAAGTATGTCTTTATACAACCTCCCAATACTATGTTACTATGAAATGTTTATACAGACATTATGGGTAGGGTAATAAAGGTGGGACTAGATGGACGTATGTCTTTATTACAACCTCCAATACTATGTTACTATGTAACTGTTATACAAGACAATAGGTAGGGTAGTAAAGGTTGGACTAGATGGACGTATGTCTTTATACAACCTCCAATACTATGTTACTATGTAACTGTTATACAGACATTATGGGTAGGATATAAAGGTTGGACTAGATGGACATATGTCTTTATACAACCTCCAATACTATGTTACTATGTAACTGTTATACAGACATTATGGGTAGGGTATAAAGGTTGGACTAGATGGACGTATGTCTTTATACAACCTCCAATACTATGTTACTATGTAACTGTTATACAGACATTATGGGTAGGGTATAAAGGTTGGACTAGATGGATATATGTCTTTATACACCCTCAATACTATGTAACTACTGTATGTAACTGTTAGACAGGCTTTATATGTAGGGTATTATATGTACTATGTAAATATATAATATTATAAACCCACAAAAAACTGGTGCTGAACTAGTAACTGATTTAATCCCCCTTTCCCCCTCCCACCCTTGGATTTTTCATAGTAACTTTTGAATAAATATTTGAGAAGTTTAGTGACATCAACATTCATGACATTATAAATATATATATTTTGTTTTGTTCAGATATTCCTTTCTAGTTTAGTTTTTTTAATCTTTCCCCTTTGGGTAAATCTCTTTATAGCTCAGTCACATAAATAAACGTATTTTCCTTTATTGCCGAGAAACCTTCCAGACAGTTTGGGTCTAAATGGAAATAGAAGCATTTTGTCACTATTACTGGGAGGGATCATATCATTACATAGACTGCTCCACGTTCCTTATCCCCAGCAGGGGAACATCAGTGGAAATCTCTGTGCTGTTTATGGAATTTAGATCATCAGGTGATTTTCATGAATACAGATTCCTTTAATATTTACCCTGACAGGAAGGGTCATTCATCTCCACGATACCCAATTTTTTAGAGAGTAAAAGGAGAGATTCCCATTTATCTTCATAGAGACATTAAATAACATGAAGATGGTCAAGTAGAGTTTTCATACCCACAGACAAAAATGACTTACCCGATGGCGTTGATGCTGTTATTTTATTTTAGGTAGAGACTTTTCATAAATATGAATCGTCCTTTTGAAACATGTGCTCATAGCGGCTTCAATTTAGGAACAGAATAACATTCCCTTTGCCCTTGTTAACATATTGATTTGTAAGCTATAGCTATATGTATGTATGTACATATAAAATATTAGTAGAGATGTCCGAACTTCGCAAAATCCGTTCCGCTCGAGGATCCGCGGATTTTCGAAAAAATTCGAAAATTCTAAAAAATAAAAAAAATCCTCGAAAATACGAAAATACGAGAAATCTGCGTAATTTCGAAAATACATATTTTCACAATCCGGAAAAATCTGCCGTTCGCGAACGGGTTAAATCCGCGGCAGATCTGGGTTCGGATCCGCGAACCGGCCATCCCTAATTATTAATTATAAAAAGCACCACTTGGGTGAATTATAAAATACAGAGTATGCAAACAAGAGATAAGCAATTATACAGATAAATAAAGATTAAATACAATTTCTTACATAGGTTAAGAATACATATACCGTATATACTCGAGTATAAGCCGAGGTTTTTAGGTTTTAAAATAAACCTAAAAACATTACCTCGGCTTATACAGGTGTTTGGAAGCTACAACTCCCAGCAACTAAAGCATGCTGGGTGTTGTAGTTTCCAAACATCTGTATGGGAATTCTGCTGTCAATTTAAAGGGCAACTTAAGCCTCAAAACAATAAGGAATCAGAAGGAAGAAGGTATCTATTGCAGTAGATTGCCTTTTGATTTTGTATTGTTTTGAGGCTTAAGTTGTCCTTTAAATTGACACCAGAATTCCCATACAGATGTTTGGAAACTACAACTCCCAGCATGTTTTAGTTGCTGGGAGTTGTAGTTTTCAAACATCTGTATGGGAAATCTGCTGTCCATTTAAAGGGCAACTTAAGACTCAAACAATACTGAATCAGAAGGCAGTAGTGGTCATAGTTCCTAACCTCGGCTTATACTCAAGTCAATCAATTTTTCCTACTTTTTTAGGTAAAAGGTACCTCGGCTTATACTCGGGTCGGCTTATACTCGAGTATATACGGTATATAAATTATGGATAAATTGATATAAGTGCAACAAGCCTTGACACATTAGTAATGAGATACCTGCCCCAAAGAGCTTACAATCTAAGTGGGTGGGACAACATACAGATGCAAGTGTATATAGTTATACACATAGCTATAGTTCAATTAAATTCTGATCATTTGAGCCAATAAAGAAACAGCAGTTCCAACGTTCAATTAAAGGAAAAGATAAGTGTTACCAAATGAGTGGATCTACATACTTGGGGCACATTTCTTTCCCCTAAGCCATACATCATTGGAGGACATTATGATTTATTTCTTATTTCTTGTAAATAGAGATTCTGAGGGGGAATAGAAATGGAGCAGAAATCTTGGGATCTTGGGATACCCCATTTTCAGTTCTCGGTACCGCATTGCGACTTGTTCACTAAAGCTCCACCCATAGAAATTCCCGTAATTCGCAGCTCTGCCTTGAATCCTGGGTTGTTTGGGACCGGGGCTCGTTGTAATTATATAGCTTCTTTGTGAAATTTAATGAATTGCAGATATAAAAGTTCCTAAAGAAAATATCGGGCACATTCTCCTGGCTTCCTCCCACCCATCTGGGGCCTTTCATAGAACATTAGCCCATTGCAGTGCTACAAGACAGCAACCAACTACTCCGAGAGTCAGATCCATTTGCACTATGACTGCTGACCTTCCAACAAACAACCATAATTGTTGAATACTTAAGGGTTTAAAGGGGCCCTTTTTACCCAGGGACCCCACGCAGACCTTACCGTCACCCTGTTTTCCTTTAAATTAATACACAGTTTCAAAACAAGCCAATTTGCTGCTGGTTCTGAACATTCCATATTAGCTATTAACTCTCTAAACGCTCATGGGTCAGTTATTACATACGGCTTTTTCTTTATCTTCACGCCTTCGTCAAAATGAATTCTAATCAAGCGTTCATATCATTGTCAATTCTTTTTGCTAATGAAACACTGAAGAGGTTTAATCAGGTGAAAGAAGAAAACATTTATTTCAGGATCCGAACGCCCAATGGCAGTCCCAAGTGGTCTTTCATACATCCCTCTCTGCTTGGGTCATGGCTTCCTCATTTTACTCGATTCTCCGCTGTGCCACATACAGTTTTCTAAAAATTCAGTTTAAGGATCACTTTCAACATCGCTGTAATTAGCTGGTCACATTAATTGAACTAATACAGTTAGAAATGAAGATTACAGTCAATTAGCTATTTTAATTGGATTGTACAATGGAAATTGCAATACAATGGGATTTCCTATAGGTCTTTTTCTTTTAGACTGATATTTGTATTGGCCCAGGAAACTGATTCCCACTGCTTGGTCACATGAAATGTGTTTCTACTTTATAAACTGCTAATTAAAATAATCAGGAAGATTCAATAAAAGTTCTTATCGTTTAAAATGGTGCTAATTTTGCCCCAACCAATCAGATGTTAGCTTTTAAATGTTAAATAAGATCTGATTGGTTGGGGCAAATCAGATCCCTCCTCCTCCGCTTACTTGTTGCTTCAGACATGCTCAGTAAAGGTCTCCAGGAAAGTGAGGAATTTATAAATTGTATCCACAGAGATACAACTTTGTGTAGAAAACAGAAAATAATAAACCTTTTTAATAAGAAGTTTATTGGCTATAAAGACCAGACACAAATTTGCAGTGGTCCTTACAGAATAAAGCTAGGCATACAATATTTCAGTTAATTGGGTTATCTGCCTGATGGAATTATTGGGCCATTGTTGGCCAATGTGTACCCAACCTTAAGGTCCTTACAGACATGCGATTGCAGGGCTGACCCATGATGCACGACTGTAGGATGAACATCCCCACCTTGGCCAAGTATCAATAAGTCTATGGGCTCTCCATTGGCTGTTTCACTATTAGATCGGGGGTCCGTGATTATCAACTCAACTCGGAGGATTGTTAACAACACCAAACGTCCATAGACTTGCCGATACTTAACTGAAGCCTGTTGTCCTACAGTCGTGCGTTATGGGAAGGCCCTGCAAATTCAAGTCTGTTCCAATCTTTAGTAATGTCCGTAAACCCTTTTCAGATTCATCGGTTGAGTGGATTTTACCCCCACTTGCGTGTTTAGTAATTGGGAACGAACATGAAGTCAGTTCTTTCAGATATAAAGAGGAACGTTACACATATTTTGACGTCAAATATTCGTTATCCTGTGTCTTTTTTCGATATTGAGGATTGTCTAAAAAGAGACCAGTTTGTTTTTCCACCTGCAATTGTGTCATCATCTCTCTGAATCAGCTTCTTCCATTTTTAAACACGGTGGGATTTTTTTTTTTTTTTCAATTTTGTTTCCCTGCAAATCTCAAGGACTGGAGAACTTTAAGGATTTAGAATTTCACGCTCAGTCGAGTTCTAGAAAGCAGATCTCCAGGGCTGTAGGACATGCTGCTCTGCTCCAGGGGAAAAGAAAAAGGATATTCATGAGAAGTATCATCGCCTCTCAACGCCTTAGCCGACGAGATCATTAATCAGGAGATGGGGGGATTTTTTTTTTTTAGCACGGAGGCGACGCATTTGCATGAACATCGCGGCTTGATTGAATTCGCAGATTGAGGGTACAAGGCACTGCGTTGGGTTGTTAGTAAAGCATTAATAACTCGTGCTTTATGCTGTACAAATAGCCAGGCTGCCTTGTTCCCTTTTCAATTTGAAAGCATCAGGGCTGCTCTTATAAAGAGTCAAGTGGCTTGGCTGGTTTCCATCTGCTGGAGAATCATGGGAAGTTTGACACATGATAAAAACATGCTTCAGCCTTTAGAGAACATATGGGGAATAATGTACACATATTGTTAATAAAAGCACTAGACTGTAGTCACATGGTAAGGGAGATATCATAAAGCGTTGATTACATCACTGTGCGCTTTTAATAATTTACTCCTTGTTGTAAAATGTAAAGATATCAAACGTCATGAAAACTTTCCATGACCAGGGGCAAATATACAGTGAGTAGTGATGAACACAAAACCAAACTCGAACTCGAGTTCGAGACAAACTTTATAAGTTTGGACGAACTCGAACAAGTTTGTTTTTTCAGACTTGTGGCTGTATTTTCGATAATAAACATTTTTCAATAATTATCAAATTTACGAGCCGTTCGCTAACCCTAGAATGTATAGTTCGCTAACCCTAGAATGTATCGTTCGCTAACTTTAGAATGTATCGTTCGCTAACCCTAGAATGTATTGTTCGCTAACCCTAGAATTCGAACTTTCAAACTTTTACTGAACTTTATGAAGTTCGGACATCTCTAACAGTCAGTTAAGTGACAGTAATGACACAGCTAAGCACTATTTATAAGGATATAATTTACAGGATATTCATGTGTCCTTTGTATTAAATGAATAAAGATAGGGTTAGTTTTAGAGCGGGGAGTGGGCAGAGTTGGGCAGAGGTATCAGAACTGGGATGGATGATGGTTGGGCTGGATAAGAAGGAGACAGGAGGACACAGGGCTTATTTGGACAGGGGTATCAGAAGTTTTGGATAAACCAAACTAAAATGGAGGAAGATGGGGCATTTCTGACTAGTGATGAGTCCTGGTTTCCATGGATATGTTTAGTCATTGTGTCACTTTTGAAGAGTTCCTAGTGGTCTAGATAATCCTTCTCGTTCCCAACACCAAACAGCAAAACTACATTTTTACAACAGGTGGACATTATTTATTATAACTATGATCTTTCCTCTTGATCTGATCCCTCAGACCACCAACATTTTCATACATCTCCTGCCAAGCATGACTCAACAATCATCCCTCTCTGAGTCATTCAAGTCTTGGTTGGGTCGGGATTTTAAGAGGAATTGGAAGAGTTGGGAAGGGGTATCTGAATTTGGGATGGAATAGGGTTAGCTTTAGAGAAGGGACGGGGCAGAGTTAATGGGATAGAATAGGGTTAGGTTTAGAGAAGGAACAGGGCAGAATTGGGCAGGAGTATCAGAAACTGGGATAGAATAGGGATAGGTTTAGAGAGGGCAAAGGGCAGAGTTAATGGGATCGAATAGGATTAGGTTTAGAGAGGAGACGGGGCAGAGGTATCAGAACAGGGATGGAAGATGGTTGGGCTGGATAAGAAGGAGACAGGGCTTATTTGGACAGGGGTATCAGAAGTTCAGATAAATAAGGTGAGTCCTTAGTAGGACACTCTTAATTATGGCGATCATCCTTAACAATGTACATCACAACCAAACTAAAAGATGGGGCATTTCTGACTAGCGATGAGTCCTGGTTCCCATTTAGAACTAGGAGTTTCAAAAAGTCATGGAGCCAACAAATTATTAGAAATTTTCAAAACTCAGAACTTTTCATTGAAAATTTCGAATATTCCATTGGGTTCTAATCGAATTTTCCGAACTTCAATCAACTTCCCACTAATAAAAATGTTGAGATTTAAAACCGGATTTCTATCTTCACAATAGAAACGCGCAATTTAATTTCGCATTCATTTAATTTCGCATTCATTTAATTTCGCATTCATTTAATTTCGCATTCATTTAATTTCGCATTTGTGCTGCATTTAGCTTATGTGCTTACTCAAGAGCGCTACCGCAATAATAAATTCGCGTAGGGACATTTACCTCGGGGTAAACGTGCCACAAATATATTTGGTGCACACGTCTTCTAACTTTAACTGCTAATTTCTTTTCACCCTCATCAAAATTGATCTCAGAACAATGGGTCAAAAAGGAATTAGAATCCCGAGATTACTTTTAATGCTTAAGCAATTAAGCTTGTCGTATTAGGACCATTAGGGTTTTAGACATAGGTTTAAATTATTGTAAAAATGAATAACGGCTTCAGGAATAAAAAAAGAAGAAAAAATGCATAAATATTAAAGTTCGGATTAGCACTTAAATGTAATAGGCGAAAAGCTTTTAATGTATGTGGCCGGTCTATTGCACATTAAGTTCTTTAAGTGGGAAGTTTATAATCGGATGATGTTAATCTGCTTGCAATTGTTTGTTTGTTTTTTAAAACTTGCATCTTTCAAGGAGAACTAAAAATAAAATATAAAAAATAAATTAAAGACTGTATAAAAGATAGCTAGAATGCAGCAGCATTATGGGAATTGTGAAATCTTATCCATGCAGATTAAACATGTTTGGGGTATTCCCATCGCTGACAATTACAGAAAAAAAATGGAGAATAAAGTCGAAAATAAGTGGGGGTATATGGCAGCGATTATATAAACATTGTATTCTCAAAATGCCTGCCCCCCCGTTATTTTAGATTGGTGGTATGGTCGTATCTGGGTGGAGATTGGACAAAGATTAAAACAGATTAGGGTCCCCATTCTGAAAGGCTGATCTGTATTTTAATTAGGAACATGTTAGTGTAGAGCTGCAGGGGAAGGATAGTGAAGTGACCCTGATCTTAGCAGAGCTCTGTGTAATGTATTTCTCAACATCACAACTTTAATAGTTACACTTATAGAAATAACATAGTACAGAGCTGCAGGGGGAGGATAATGAAGTGACCCTGATCTTAGCAGAGCTCTGTGTAATGTATTTCTCAATATCACAACTTTAATAGTTACACTTATAGAAAATAACATAGTACAGAGCTGCAGTGGAAGGATAATGAAGTGAACCTGATTTTTGCACAGCTCTGTGTAATGTATTTCTCAATATCACAACTTTAATAGTTTACACTTATAGAAATAACATAGTACAGAGCTGCAGGGGAGGATAATGAAGTGAACCTGATCTTAGCACAGCCCTGTGTAATGTATTTCTCTATAGTGTCCCTATTTAAAGGGGAATGTTGGAGTATAGATTATTATATATTATCATACCATTATATTCTATTATTATACTATTACATACCCCATAACATCCCCTTTAATAGTTACACTTATAGAAATAACATAGTACAGAGCTGCGGGGGGGGGGGGGGGGGGGGGGGGGGGGGGTAATGAAGTGACCCTGATCTTAGCACAGCCCTGTGTAATGTATTTCTCTATAGTGTCCCTATTTAAAGGGGAATGTTGGAGTATAGATTATTATATATTATCATACCATTATATACTATTATTATACTATTACATACCCTATAACATCCCCTTTAATAGTTACACTTATAGAAATAACATAGTACAGAGCTGCAGGGGGAGGATAATGAAGTGACCCTGATCTTAGCACAGCCCTGTGTAATGTATTTCTCTATAGTGTCCCTATTTAAAGGGGAATGTTGGAGGGTAGGTTATTATATATTATCATACTATTATATACTATTATTATACTATTACATACCCTATTACATCCCCCTTTAATAGTTACACTTATAGAAATAACATAGTACAGAGCTGCAGGGGGAAGATAATGAAGTGACCCTGACCTTAGCACAACTCTGTGTAATGTATTTCTCTATAGTGATCCACTAGTTAGTCTTAGCTAAGCTAATTAGCACATTAGGGGGCTGAATTAAAAAATAATAAAATATATTGCAAAATAAATCCATCTAGTACATTCCCGACATATAATAAAAAAAACCTCTCATATTAAGTCTGACATTATAATTGTTACTTATTCTGAAACATACATTTCACATTTGGCTGGTGTCGGTTAACAATATATCGTTTTCCCATTTGCTAGGGCCTCTCACCCAGGAAACCTGTGGAATTCTCTCCCTATAAGCCCCTTAACAGTCGGAGCTGCGGAGAAAGTGACTGCCGGAAGGGGATATGGCATCGCCCATATACTGTATTTTACATTGGGCTCCACATGTAAATTGATAAACTACCTTCTAGATTCCAATTGCTTTACTAAAACACACACATTTTTCAAGGCATTTAAAAAACACTTTCCATTTGATGACAATCAATAAAAACCACAGCGTTAACTCATCAAGATAAATAGGATGAGAGGAAGCAATGGAGAGAGGGGCTTGGGAGATTTAAAGGGCAAGTGATGCTAAAAATTTACTTTTAATATCTTCTAGATTAGAATAAAGCATTAAAGCAACTGGGCTGCCCGGTGGCTCAGTGGTTAGCACTGATACCTTGCAGCGCTGAGGTCCTGAGTTCGATTCCACCCTTGGACACATCTGCAAGGAGTTTGTATGTTCTCCCCGTGCTTGCATGGGTTTCCTCCGGGCACTCCGGTTTCCCCCACAATCATAAAGACATACTGATAGGTTGTATGTGTCAAATAAATGTGCTTAGATTGTAAGCTATTCGGGGCAGGGTCTGATGTGAATGTATATATGTAATTGTAAAGCGCTACGAATCTTGTAGGTGCTATATAAATCCATAATAATAGTCTTTAGCTTTTTTTTATTTTTTTCACCTTAATTGTGATTTGTCTTCATGTGAACACAATGTAGTTGGGTGATTAACAGTAAAAGGTTCAAACCCCCTCACCCCCATTTAATACTATTTTACTTACACTTGGTCTTAAATCTGTTTATTACAGGTTATGTATTAGCCTTGACACAATGTTCCTGTTTGCTAACAGTGTCGGCATTAGTGAACGCTCCTTCTCCTACTTAATAGAAAATTGCCTTGATGTATTTTCAGCTTCAATAGACTTTGCAGCCCGTAAGACAATTGAATATAGTGTGCGTGTGTGTGTGTGTGTGTGTGTGTGTGTGTGTGGTTAACCCTTTACGGTTTGTGATGTCAGCAGCCAAAGGCAGCAGAGAAATATATTAAGAGGCTCAGACGCTCCCTATGAGATGCCCCCCTTATCGATCCCTGGGAATGGTGCTTAGAATTCTCAGTATCAGTGCTGAGCCTTCAATAATACATCATCCAGATCACTACAGCAACGGCGGACAAGAGCCTGTACTCAGTGAATGGCTGGAGGATTTTTCTATTTTCTTTGTAGAGAGGAGTTGATAACCCTGGAGAAATCCATAAACCCAATACTGTAAACAATCTGACCTCCCTCCCCCCACACTACGGATATGGTTTGTACATGGGCAGGACAACAACTCCCATGATTCTCAGAGAGAACGAACCAGCAAGAGGATAAAATGTTCATAGTTCAGCTTATAGGAAGCGTAGCACCTTTAAAGGACAACTAAAGCCTCAGAACAACATTGAATTAGAAGGCAGATCTCCTTGTTATAAAAGCAGTAATCAGTGTCTCACATCCCATTTTAATTTGGTTGTTGAGAAATTTAACTTGAGGTTTGTATTTTATTTCCCAGCATTCCAGTATCACACAGTGTGGTCAATGACCATTATGTTCTTTGCACATGCTCAGTCCTAAGATACTGCAGGAACTTGTTACAGTTGGTCACACCCACTAGTAGCCTCTAGCCAATTACAGGACAGAATAGGCAAGGGAGCATGTGACTGAGATCAGGGGTGTGGCCAGTCACTGTCCATACACACAGTGGTAACATTTACTTTAATGCTAATTACTGTATTGCTATTTTACAGTTTATTGGTGTTTTTATAGGGGATATGTTCAGATTCTGGAGTGTACAAATTTGGGTTTAGTTCTCCTTTAATTAATACGCTCAGCAAGCCAAGTATTTCCATGTGGTCTAGTCAGAGGTATAACTACCAGGGGCCCAGAGTGGGGGCCCAGTGTTCTTACTCTCCCTTGCACTGATAATGACCCAATGCAGGAAAAGGGATATCTCACATACAGCAGTAAATTGCCTCCATGTTAAGAATAAAGTCATGGAAATTGATGAATTATGAAAAAGTTCTTGTGGGCAAAATTAGCAAAACATAAACGTCAGAAAAATCTGCTGCTTCTTAATAAAACGCAGCTCAGCAGAACATTATTATACTTGAAGGGGCGACGTAAGTTGATCCGAAATAAAAGAGGAAAATGATGTGAGGCTGAAGGAGATAAGAAACCAGAATGGAACTGAGTGAAGGAAAGTTTCATCTGTTTAACCTTCGTCCTTTAAATACAACCAGGTGATGAGGACATCACTTGGCTCTCAATAAAAAGATAATTCCAAATAATATAATTATAAAAATATAACCTACCCCTGTAGTGGATTTCTATGGGAGGAACTGTAAGATTATAGCCTTATAATCTTACAGTTCCAGGAGGAGAAGGAAACCAGAAGCCACAGAGGGGTAGGTTATAATAAATAATGCACCCCCAACTGTAAATTATAAGGATATTAGAAGTCACCTTGGAGTTTCGTGTCCTGTATAAAAGGTACTCGGCCTGCGGCCTCGTTCTTTTATATGGTCACGGAACTCCTCGATGACTTCTAATATTCTTATAATTTACAGTTGGGGGTACATTATTCACTATATAAAATTACTACTACTATAATAATATACTACTGCTACTACTACTACTACTACTACTACTACTACTACTACTACTACTACTACTAATAATAATAATAATAATAATAATAATAATAATAATAATAATAATAATAATAATAATAATAATAAATATCACTACTAATTCCCATAATGATATTAATAATTTATAATACTACTACTAATAATTAATAATAATTAATCATATTTTGGCATTAAAAGAAAAACTCTACTAAAGCAAATATGCCAAATGTATGCAGTACATGCATATACTCTGTAGTGCCCAAAAGATCAAATCAAGGAAGTTGCAGCCTCGCATCCTAGAAGCTGATGGCCAATCACAAAGCAGCACAGAGATCCTCCCTGACATAGAACAGGGGTTTCAGGGTTCGTTTTTCAAACACATTCAATGCACCTGTCCTAACTAGAGATGGCCGAACTTTCAAAAGTTCGATCTGTTTTCGAACTTTCGAACTATATGGAAAGTTGGAAAACGGACCCATTAAAGTCAATGGGAGTCAAATAGTTTGAAAAGTTCTAATGAAATACAATTAAAATATCAATGGTAACTTAATGTAAATGGCTGTGGGACCTGGAAAATGGTCTGGGGAACATGTTTGAATATCCAGGACTTTCGAAAAATCAATTTAACTCTCACGCGCACTACTTTCGAGCTCTCGCGTTCAAACATTCGATAATTATCCCATGAACGACTTGCATATTCGATAATTCGATATTTACTCCCGTATTGGTATAATAGACATTTTACTCACATATTCGATAATTCGATATTTACTCCCGTATTGGTATAATAGACATTTTACTCACATATTCGATAATTCGATATTTACTCCCGTATTGGTATAATAGACATTTTACTCACATATTCGATAATTCGATATTACTCGCCGTATTGGTAAATAGACCTTTTACTCACAGATTCGATAATTTGATATTTACTCGCGTATTGGTGATAATAGACATTTTACTCACAGATTCGATAATTCGATATTTACTCGCGTATTGGTATATAGACATTTTACTCACTATTCGATATTCAATATTTACTCGCGTATTGGTATAATAGACATTTACTCACAGATTCGATATTCGATATTTACTCGCGTATGGTATAATAGACATTTTACTCCCAGATTCGATAATTCGATATTTATCCGCGTATTGGTATAATAGACATTTTACACATATTCGATATTCATATTTACCGTGTATTGGTATAATAGACATTTTACTCGCGGATTCGATATTCGATATCTTACTACGTATTGGTATAATAGACAATTTTTAACTCACAGATTCGATAATTTGATATTACTCGCATATTGGTATAAAGACATTTTACTACAGATTCGATAATTTGATATTCTACTCGCGTATGGTTAATAGACATTTTACTCACATATTCGATAATTCGATTTACTCGCGTATTGGTATTATAAAAGACATTTTACTCGCATATTCGATAATTTGATATTTACTGCGTATTGGTATAATAGACATTTAACTCGCATATTCGATATTTACTCGCGTATAGGTAAAATAGGGACATTTACTCACAGATTCGATAATTTGATATTTACTCGCGTATGGGTATAATAGACATTTTACTCGCTATATTCGTTAATTTGATATTTATCCCGTATTGGTATAATAGACATTTTACTCACATATTCGATATTCGATATTTACTCGCGTATTGGTATAATAGACATTTTACTCACATATTCGATATTCGATATTTACTCGCGTATTGGTATAATAGACATTTTACTCACATATTCGTTAATTCGATATTTACTCGCGTATTGGTATAATAGACATTTTACTCGCATATTCGTTAATTCGATATTTACTCCTTTAATTAATACGCTCAGCAAGCCAAGTATTTCCATGTGGTCTAGTCAGAGGTATAACTACCAGGGGCCCAGAGTGGGGGCCCAGTGTTCTTACTCTCCCTTGCACTGATAATGACCCAATTATAATTTAGCTACTATTATACCTTAATGTGGACTTTACTTATAGTCCATTTCAGTATCTATACAGAATCACAGGATTATTCTGCTGACATTTTATTCTTATCCTCGTCACAAAAACCCCCTTTATACTTGAAGACATAGAAGAAATACAGTAATGCATCCGATTGGCTGTGTTCACAGTAACCTTGTGCTTCTCAACCTTATTAGCTGTGGGTAACCCGTGAAACAAACGCACTTTCCATAAGCATAGACGTCCGTCGGGACTTTCAGACTACGTGACGGAGGAGCGAGCGGTCGGGTAAGTTC